>PVLC010000882.1:61445-170267 GCA_004027655.1 Graphiurus murinus
AGGTTGGCCGGGTTGCTGGGGAAGTCCTGGGAAGAAAGATTGTGGGTTGCTAGTGGAAGACGGGTTGCTAGAGAGAGGGGTTATTGAAAGTTTGTAGGGAAAGCACTATTTGGAAAGACGACCTCTGCACTGTGTTTGTTATCGTTTGTGCAACGCCTTGATCCCAGAAAGAGAGAGATATAATAAAAGAGGTTCGAACAAGTAGCATTTAGCCGGCGTCTTTTATTGGGGCCTCACGGCTGAGGGTTCAGCCTGGGGCGCCCGATATATCACCAAGGAGTAGCATTTCTTTTTGCCTTCTACTTGGGTTTGTCTGAACATGCTGCCATTTTTGGATGGGTAAATCTATAAGAAAAAGATCACACAAGGCCATAAGCAATAGAGACAGTGAGAAGACCTACATTTATTCCTGACTGTGATATGAATTTGTTGAGAGACCTCAGGCAAGGTACTTATCTGGACCTTAGATTTCTCATGTGTAAGATGACAGACTGAGTTAGCCACAGCTATGTAGAAAAATGAGAGTAGAGATGCCAGTTTGAATTGAGGAGGGGCAGGGAGAAGAGGGGAGTCTCAAGATTCTCTTTATTTACATACCCATTCCTTCACAAAGAAGTATTGTGGAATATCATTGAGTATTATGAAAAAGTTGAAATAGACTTATCTTGGGAATATACTTTTAGAGAAGGAAATGGTATAAAGTCATTCTTGTTTTCATCCTTCCCTCTACCTCTATGAAAACCTCTGTGCTAAGCAAGAGAAAGCCATTGCCTTGCCCAATGGTGGGAAGGTCATCTTCCTCCTTAGAATGGGGGTCTGGGGACTATTCTAAGGACATTTCATCCTAGGAACAGTTAGACACTTGTGCTGAATACTCTTCTGGCTTAAATCATGGTTCAAGCAGGCTCCCTGAATTGCACTGGATCAAATGGAGAGACTCGATTCCACCTGAAATCAAGTCTTGGGGCAAAGAGTCAGAAGACAGCCAGGTATGATGGTGCATGTCTGTAATTCTAGTACCTGGGAGGCTGAACTAGGAGAATTGCAGGTTCAAGGCCAGCCTCAGCAATGTAGTGAGGTCCTCAGCAAGTTAGCAAGACCTTATTTCAAAATAAAAAATAAAAATAGGGCTGGGGGTGCAGCTTAGAAGTAGAATACCCCAGGGTTCAATCCCCAGTACCCCCCCCAAAAAACCAAAGGGCTAACATTTGAAGATTCACTGCCAGTCATATCCATCCCTAATGAGATGCATCTTTCTCTGCTTTTAGTTTAATAATAGGGTTAGATAGAATGATGGGTGAGGATATTCCTTAATTTTTGTTGTCCTTTCAGTACAAAGACCAATGAGGAAGCATCTCTACTGCTAAAACAGGTCTTACTATGACCCTAGATGTCAGTTTCCCTTTAGAGAGTTAGCTCTCTAGAGTTAGATACAGAGGTGCAGTTGGGGTACCTGATTTTATATAGAAATCAATACATGAAAAGAAAGGGGAAGAGCAGGATTGGACAGAGGAAGAAGTTGAACTGTGAGGCAGATCCAACAAAGCCTGTCCACCTTAGTGAGAGCTGGAATTAATGTCAAGGCTACCCTGCCTCTAGAATCAATTACTGGCCTTTCCTGCCTGCCTGCTTGCTTAACCCAGTTGCCAGAGAAGGGCTGCCCAGGATCTAGAGGGAGTACGGCCAAGGCAGGTGGAGCCTCTGTGGCAAGGCAAGCCCCAAAAGAGCAAACATTCCAAGCTGCTTGCCCGCTGACCTTACTGAATGCAGCCAGGCAGCAGATTCTTCCTTGAAAGAATGCTGAGGCTCTTTTCCATGAGAGCCAACATGAAATATTGGCACACATGGGCAATCAGGAGGATTTAGACAAGGTTCAATTTACAAGGCTCTGACATCATTCCTTGTAGATCATAGTAAACCATAGCCATGAAGCTCAAGGACACAGGAAGCTGGCCATTGCTTGACCCAGAGAGAACTGCAGGGGTGGCTGTGACTATGGAAAGAGCTACTCCATGGGAGTTGTGACCGCAGAAAATAAACACAGTAACTCTCATCCCAAAGCTTGTGAGGGAGGGAGCGGAGGCCACATAGTCTCTGACCTCTCCTTCTACCCTCTTTTCCCCTGCAGGTGCCCCCTTTGGAAAGCCAGACAGCAGCTGGGGGGGAAGCTATGCTGGCTGGTACAGTCTTCCTGGCACAGGGTGGGGGCAAAGGGTAGAATTCAGGTACGGAGGGACAGACTCTGATACTAGATCTGGTATTCGAATTGTCCACAGATGACCTGGAAAGGTCAAGATCACAGAAACAGTGTCTGATCAAAATTAAGAGGCCACAATGAAATCCTATGACACCTTCAATGCCAGTCAAGTGCCTTGGATTTGACCCGGAGAGGACTAGATCTTGGAAAAGACTACAGGTTGCTCGGTTTAGCTCTATTTTCTCTTGGGAGAAGGTACTCTATCCATGTCTTCATCAATCCCTAATGCTCATAGACTAGAGACTTCCTTGCTTCTTTCTCCAGCTCAGTGTTTTGTAACCTTGCATTAAAATTTATTATAGGCTGTGAGAGCCAAGTTAACGCCTATGGCATACTTGCTTTTTTGTTTGTTTTGTTTTAAGAGCATACAGTAGATGATATCAAAATGTAAAATATATATTAAAAGGTAATTACAGTTCTAAGATGCTTCTCTTTGTTTCCATTATACGCATGTGGACTGAGACAAAATATAAGATGTATTTCTTATTTGGGTTCTAACAAAATGTCTGAAGTCACTGTTCTAACCAGTTTGGTGTCATAGAAAATAGTATCAATAAATGTTAAGTACAGCCTCCCCTTCCCATTTCTGCAATGGGTCAGGACTGAAGATGTGGGGTGAAGATCAGGGATGATGTGAGATTTGAGGTTGGGTGGGTGGTAAAGACACTACAAAATTCAACCGTTAACCAGCCATCGTGGTGCATGCCTGTAATCCCAGTACTTGGGAGGCTGAGATAGGAGTATCACAAGTTTGAGGACAGCCTCAGCAAGTAGTGAGACTCTCAACAGCCTAATGAGACCCTGTTTCAAAATAAAAATAAAATAGGGCTGAGGGTACAGTTCAGAGGTAGAATGGCCCTGGGTTTAATTCCCAGCACCACACACACGTACAAGAATTTGTTTTCTTAGAGTTGCAACATATTAAAATTGTCCAAAGGATTATTTCAAAATTTCTTATTTTCTATTTCTTATTTTCTATTCTCTATACTACAGGCTACTTCTTGGAGTCATCATATATATCCCAAAAGTGACCTGAAGACCTCATTCAAAGCTTAGCAAATGATCTAATATCCCAGATGGAGCCTCTGGCATGAGCTTTCCTTAGGAAATATATAAATATTCCTAAGAGAGATTATGCCCATAGAGAATACTCTGGGATGTGCCTCAGTTTTAATATCTCCAGATTGTTTGCCTGTCCTCATTCACAGATGCATAATTTTCCTCTCCAAACCACACATGCAAGAACTTACACACTGGTTGCTAGCCTCTCTCTCTTAAATAGCACGCCTACACCTGGCTCCACCATTATAACTATATTAACAATTCAGCAGCCTTTGGTGCACAGGCCAGAACTGCATGCATTTAATTGCCTTGGATGATTAAGAGTTAACACTGCTGACCTACCCAGAGGGAAATTGCAAGGAATATCCAATTAGAGACAACCAGCCTCTTTGAAAATTTCCCGTGTACTGGCGGTACTTAATAATAATCATGATAATCATAACAATTCTAAATATATATTTATTTAAAGCTGTGAGCCAGTTCTCACCCTGGAAACTTTAGTTTCTAGAAAGAAGATCCTTGCAATTATTCAAATTGTAGATTTGTATTTTTGTTGTTGTTGTTGTTCCCCATGGCCTCTCGGGTAGAGAAAGGACAGAGGAAGCCATCCCAGAGGGGAACAGAATCAATCCAAGTTGCTCATTAAAAGGTAAACCGTCAATAATCTTTGTCAGGCCTTTTTATCTTGGGCTTTAGTACATGATGATCCCTAAGGCAGCCTGTGGTATTGAGATTTAGAATGTCTCCTGGTTTGCACATCCCCATTGGTGTGGGATTAACCCTCTGCAAGCTGCTTTTGCTGAACCACTTCTGAACTCCAGATGAGCAAGGATTATGAGGATGCTGTATCCAGCTGCAGGAGGCCTGGGTTCTCCTTAGGAAATATATAAATGTTTTAAAATGCTTAGAAATAAAACCTACCCACTCAGAGAAAAAATAAAAGACATAAATTCAGAGGATAGTCACCATGGTTTCATTAATTTAAAACAACACAGGATACCATGTGATGGACATTTATTCAGAGTCCTTTATATTAACCCCTCGAATTTGGATCTTGCTTTGTAGTTATCTGTACTCTACCCAGTTATTTTCAATTGGTTCTTATAGTAGTGCTGCTAGGGTGGGGTTTTATGATCTTATTTAGCTTAAAAAACACTCGGAGAAGGGAGTTTACTGCTTAAAGATACTTCTGTATTGCATATATTTAAATATTCATGGACTAATGACTTTCAAATTGATATCTTCAGTCTGAACTGTTTCTGGAAACACATTTGTGTATCTAACTGTATACCTGACATCTCAATTTGGATACCCAGTGGGCACCTCAAACTTTCTACCTCTACCCTGAGCTCTTCATGCCCTTATACCTGGAGTTTATAACAACCTCACCTGTCACTGCTCAGGATGGAACCTTTAAATCATCCTGGATGTCTAGTTCCTCACCTGACCCATCAGCTACTGCTTGTACCCAGAATCTGACCATTCTCACTGACATTCCTGTTGTTACTCTGACCTGACTTTCAGTGTCTTTTCTCCCTTTTCTGTGTCATCTTCTAACCATAGCCCTTCATTTTTAGTCTATTCCTAACAGAATAGCTAATGTGATCCTAGAAAATTATAAGACAAATGACACCATTCCTCAACCCCAATACTCCAATGGCATCCCATTTCATAGAGGAAAAGCTGACCTTCTTCCTATATCCAAAGGCCCTACGCAATCTGGTCCAGTTAGCTCTTTGAACTGATCTCTGAGGATTCTTTCCTCTGTTCAATCTATTTCAAACACATGGCCTCTCTTCCTTTCCTTTCCTCTTCTCTTCCTTTCTCCTCTGTCTTCCCTCTTCCTCTCCCCCTCCCTGTCCTCTGCCTCCCCCCTCCCCCCGTAGTACTTGGCATTGAACCCAGGAGAACATTACCGCTGAGCTACACCCCAGCCCTTTTTAACTTTTTATTTTGAAACAGTGTCTAAGTTGCTGAGGACCTTGGATCAATTGCTCAAACCTGCGATCCTCCTGTCTCAGCCTTCTAATTACTGGGATTACAGGTATGCACCACCAACTTTTTGGAGGGCACACAATCAACCCTTAATAGGCACAAAGCATCAATAGGTCTGATATACTGGAAGCCATACATGATGGTGTGTGCCTGTAATCCCAGTATTTAGGAGCTTGAGACAGGAGGATCACAGATTTGAGCAATTTAGTAAACCTCCTGTCACACACACACACACACACACACACACACACACACACACACACAGATATATTGGAGGCCTAATCTCTCCCCCTAATATATCAGAATGTGACTTTATTTGAAGTTAGGGTATTTACAGAGGAAATCAAGTTAAAATTAGGTAAATGTTGTGGGCCTTACTCCAGTAATACTCGTAAGACTGGTGTCCTTATAAAAGAGAACTTTGGGATGTAGCACTAAGAGCATAGAGAATGTGTCCTGTGTAGGTGAAGGCAGAGATTGGGACTTGTGTCCACAAGTCAGAGATGCCAACAAGCACAATGTCAAGGGCCAGGATTGGAAATCACCAGAAGCTAGGAAGGAGGCCTGGAATAGGTCTTTCCTTCACAGCCCTCAAAAGGAACCAAACCTGCTGACACCTTGGTCTTGGACCTGCAGCCTCAAGAATTGGGAGACAATATTTTCCTGTTGTTTAAGCTGACAAGAGGTGGTACTTTGTTATGGCAACCTCAGGGAACTAATATAAGACTTTAGTGCTTACTCTCTCTATCTGGAATATTCTTTTCCTAGTAGCTATATGGCGTAGTTTGTTACCTGTTTTAGCTTTTTATTCAGTCAACCATTCTCTGGGTATTTTACCAAAAATTCACACATATTCCCTAATATGTCCTACCTCTCTTCTCACTATTATTTTCATTCTTTAAGACATGTCTTAAAGCCGGGCGTGGTGGCACACGCTTGTAATCCCAGTACTGGGAGGCTGAGACAGGAGGATCTGGGTTCACAGCCAGCCTCAGCTACTTAGTGAGGCTCTCTGCAACTTAGTGAGACCCTGTTTCAAAATCAAAATAAAGAATAAAAAAAAAGGTAGGACTAGGGGTATAGCTCGGAGGTAAATGCCCCTGGGTTCAATCCCCAGTACTGAAGAAAAAAAAAAGGCATGTCTTAAGCTGGGTGTGGTGGCATATAAACTACTATTTGGGAGGCAGAGATAAGAGGATTGCAGGTCATGACCAGCTCAGCAACTTAGTAAGACCTTCCTCAACTTAGTAGAGCCTGTTTCAAAAAACTAAAAACTAAAGTAGGGTTGGGTGTGTAGCTCAGAGGCAGAATGCCCCAGGGGTTTGCGCACACACACACACACACACACACACACACACACACACACACACACACACAAAGACATATTTTAAATATATATCTTGCTTATTTTCTGTTTCCTCCACCCCAATGTAAGCTCCAGGGGGCAATGGTTTTGTCTGTTTTGTTTATTGTTGAATATTAACATATATATATATGCGCATAGTAGTTACTCAGTAAATGTTTGTTGAATGAGTAGATGAATGAATGAACCTATACTTTCTCTTTCCCATCATTCTGGCTGTCATCATCATAGTCTAGGCTCGCATTACTTCTCCCCAGTACCAGCTTGTAACCCATCCACCTTTTCCAATTCATTTTGCAACTTGCTTCTAGGAGTCAATTTTGTGAACATATATGCTCTCATCTTTCCCCTTGTACAGAGTGCTTTAGTGGTTGCACCATCGGCTTCCAAACGAAGCCAGAATTTCCTGTGGCACACCATGGTCATACTCCTACAGCAGGCACTCTGAAATCACAGTCACTGTACATCAAACCCTTCATCCTTAGACACTTATTTTGTTCCTGGTAGACTTGGCTTTCCTTTATCTTGAGTCTAGAGGATCCTATAACTTGGTGTGGCCAATTGAACATGCCAGAAGTGATGCTATGTAACTACAGAGCTTCAGATAAAATCACTTGGAGAAGAATCAAACTTTCCCCCAGAGTTCTGACCAAATGGAAGAATCAGGAACATCCATGTGCCTTTTTGTTGTATGGCATTAAGTTTTGTGGTGGTTTGTTATGCAGCATTAGATAACAAACTTCTTCAGCATCATCACATGCTGCTTCCATGTGTCCCATTTACTGTAATTCCAAAAATTTCTCTCTCTCTCTCTCTCTCTCTCACACACACACACACACACACACACACACACACACACACACACACTCAACTGAGACATTCTTCACATTCTGGTTACTCTACTTAGCAGAAATTCCCTTTTCATCCTTTGAGCCCTGGAGCTGGCTCACCCTTTGAGCTCTGAGAACACCATTGTATATATACATTCCACACTCTCTTCATCCATTCATCTGTTGATTGACACCTAGGCTAATTCTATAACTTTGCTATTGTGAACTGTACTGCTATAAAATAAAAACTGCTCGGTACTGACATATAGACCAATGAAATAAACTAGAAGATACAAAGACAAACCCACACAGATAGTCATCTGATCCTTGACAAAGGTGTTAAAAACATATGTTGGGAGCCGGGCATGGTGGCTCATGCTTGTAATCCCAGCATTCGGGAGGCTGAGACCGGAGGATCCGGGTTCGCGGCCAGCCTCAGCTACCTAGTGAGGCACTCCAAAACTTAGTGAGACTCGGTTTCAAAATAAAGAATAAAAATTAGGGCTGAGGGTATAGCTCGGAGGTAGAATGCCCCTGAGTTCAATCCCCAGTACCGCAAAAAAAAAAAAATATGTTGGATAAAATATAGCCTTTTTTAACAAGCAGTGCTGGGGAAACTGAATATCCATATGTAGAAGAATGAAATTAGATCCCTATCGCTCATCCTGCACAAAAGACAATTCAAAGTGGATCAAAGATCTGTAAATTAAATCATAAAACCTTATAACTGCTAAAATAACACAAACGGTCAACAGTCCAACATATGGGAGTCAATAAGACTCCTAAAGGTAAGAAAATAAATCTGAGAATTAATAAATGAGATGAAATTAAAAGCTTCTGCACATCAAATAATTAAGAATGCAGAGAGAGAGAGAGAGAGCCTGCAGAACAGGAAGAAATCTTTGCCAGATAACCTTCTGACAGAGGATCAATATCCAAAATATATAAAATACATAAAAAACTTATCTCTACAAAACAAGTAATTGTTCAAAGGAACTGAACAGCTGGGCATGGTGGTATACACTTGTAATCCCAGTATTTGGGAGGCTGAAACAGGAGGATTGCAGGTTTGAAGACAGCTTCAGTAACTTAGTGAGACTATGTAAAATAAAATTGGGTTGGGGGTGTAGCTCAGAGGTAAAACTCCCCTGGGTTAAATCTCTAGCACCAAAAAAAAAAAAAAAAAAACAACTATACAGACATTTCATACAAGTGGCTAATGAATATATGTATGAAAAATGTTCAACATCTTTATCAATAAGGAAAATGGAAATCTAATCATCTCTTGATTGACAGTCTCTTCCATCAGAAAGAAAGCTTACGGAGGACATCCTAGTATCTCTTGGGCTACAGTACTTAGTTCTGTGCCTGGTTCATGACAGGCATTCAGCAGGTGACTTTGAAATAAGGAATTACATTGAGTGAGTAAATGCTCATACTTACAAATTAGTTGGGGTAGGGGAGTAAGATTAAAATGCATGTAACAATTAGAGAACAAAGCAAAACAGTATAAAACTAAGTACCAAATGTTCACAACTTCAGAAATATTCTTATCTTGATAATTAGTCCATGCTATATTAGGTTCTTCATATTAGTAGTAATTAGAATAATAATGATCCATTACAATGAAAACTTTAGTTTTCAAAATGCTTTCGCACACATTATCTCATTTGACTCTACTCCAATTATGTAGGGACAAAGAAGTCATAGAATTACTTATGCCACATCATGTAACATGAGCAGATTTTCATGTCATTTCTTCCCTGCTGAACTCAGTTGCTTGTGAAGCAGATTATTACTCTGTCTGTGTGAGCTTTAAAGAAGAGGTCATTTCTCTGTGCTCCAATGACAGACAGGAAACAGTGTCATATGCTCTCGAGGACAGACACTACTTTACACACTCATTTAGCTAAATAGAATCATGAAAAGTCCTTTGAAAATATAAACCAATGAACAGAGGAGTACTTAACATACTTAATAAATGCAGTTTATTGACCTCAAATTTAATAACTATGATAACCACCTTTTATATACATACATACATCTATTAGCAGATTGCCAATTGTATCTACAAATTCTCTACCCAAGAGCAGAAAATCATTATTCAAAACGAGCAGATGATTAACTGTGAATTGAGTTAAACCACACCAAAAGTGCATCTTGTCCATTATAGCTTTCTTATCACTGATAGGTTCTATTTACTAAACAGCTACTATGAACCAGGTATTGTATTGAGAACTGTGTAAAATTCTTTATCTTTATCTTTACTATCTATAACCATTAGGCATTCCCAGGAGGCAAGCACCATTATACCCAAATTTCAGATTAAAAAACTGATGTTCAAAGAGAGAAAAGGTAAATGTTCCATTACAACATGGCTATCAAATGGCTGGGATTCAAACAGATCTTTCTGATTTCAAAGTTACTGCCCCCTCTACCTTAAAAAGGTTGCTAATCAAAGAATACATGAATATTTTAGGGTCCCCCAGTAATCTGAGGAATCTGTCATTTCAACTGTTTCTAATTATTGCTCCTAATGAAAACATGAATAATTAATTGAGGACTGACAGTTGTCTCCTGATACAAAACACTAAGAGTTGCAGATGGGTCTTCCCTACCTGACACCATAGCAACCAAGTGAGAAATGGAGAAAAAAAAAAAAGAGTTGTTTTTTTTTTTTCCTCGATCACAGTTGTTTTCTCCATTCTAGGTAGAAGAAAGAAGGAAGATGCCATTAATCCAACTTCTTAATCTTGAATGTCAACTATGACTAGGATTTCCATGTTTCCTACTGTGTCTCTCCTTGAAGGATCTGAAAGCATCCTAGCAGCACCCAAGACAAAAGTGCCAGGTGACTGGTTAGAAGCAGCTCATTAGAAGGTTAATTTGGGCTTTCCAAATTTCCTGTTGGACAAAGCTGTACCGAGGATGTCACTTGGCCAGGCTGGGGCTTTTGCTAGGGGACCATAAAACATTTCCAGATGAGTTTCTAACCTTGCTGCCACTGCCCAAAGCTTCTCTCTGCTAACACCTTCTTCACCTGAGCCTTTTAGATCCCCAAGGAGGAGATGGCAAAAAGGGCAGTACTGAAGCCTGAGGCCGGTATTCAATTCTGCTCTAAAATTTTGCCAACACAGAGCTTCAGTCAACAAGAATGGGGTCTCCTTAAAGACAGGGCTGTTGCTCATTAAGAACTCTGTCTAGGAGGCAAAGGACAATGATATGGTGGGGAAGTGAGGGGGTTCCTACAGAGGTGGCATTGAAATAATGGCCCCTCTATAGGAAATTGATATTGAATAATGAGTAGATATTTGCAAAATAGAAAAATTAGGAAGTGCACGTATGTGGAAACATTGTGTGTGGGTGGATGGAGGGTAGGCTGAAAGAGTTGAGAGAAAAGAGCAAAGGAGGAACTAGCGTGTGGGAGGAATAAAGGTGTGAGGTGGCAAGGTGCACATAGTACAGGTGGTTTGCTCTGTGTGCAACCGTCTAACCTGACCCATCTTCTTTGTCTGATAAAGAGCTCATTCTTGAATTTTAGCTCGTAGCTGACATGCCATTCCTTCCAAGAAGCCCCAATTCTAGGATAACTTTCTCTGCTTTGGGTCTCCCCCAAATTCTGTTCTTCCATAAAAGTAGCACTTACATACTGAATGCTATTTGTCTGCTTACAACTAGACTTTAATGTCTTTCTTAGTTTCCTATTGCTGCTACAATAAATTGCCACAACTTTGTGGCTTACAACAACACGAATTTATTCTCTTATAGTCTTGTGGGCCGGAGTTCTAAACTCCATCATACAGGGTTAAAATCAAGTTGTCAGTAGGACTATGTTCTTCTAGGAGCGCCAGGAAAAAAATATGTTCCCTGCCACTTCCAGCTCTGGTGTCTGCCAGCAGTCCCTGACTCTGGTCACATCACTCCAGTCTATTTCCATGGTCACATGGCCTCTTCCTTGTCTATCATCAGATCTCCTGCTGTTTCCAGCTTCTAAGGACATTTGTGACTACATTTAGAACTGACCAGATAACTTTCCACCTCAAGATCCGTAATCATATCTGCAAAGCTCCTTTTGGCAGATAAGGTAAATTTCAAAAATTTGAGGGATTAGGGCCTGAATATCTTTGGGGACCATTATTCAATCTACCATAAAGTCCTCACTGCCATGGGCAACGTTCTGTTCTTTAATCTGTGCCTAGTACTCCACTCAGTTGTCCATCCAGCCCAAAGTATGTGCTCAATGGATATGTGGTGAAAAGAATGAACGAGATGAGTGGGCAGATGGAAAAATGAATGTTCTAGGTAATTCCAGTCACGTAGGTGTAATTATCAATGTTGACATTAGTCCAGGAAATCCATACACTCTGGGTTTTCTCACAAGGCTCCAGAAGCAAGGCCTGGAAGGACAAGTCTGGACACAGGGTGGGTATAGATCCTGCAGGGTTAAGTAGGACACAGTAAAGAGCTAGCTTTTGTATGATAGTCAGTAGAGAAGCCCTGAATAGCTTCAGGCAGAATATTTTTTAAAGAGTATTATTCTGTGGTTAAAAAGAAAAATATTGGTCCCTAGCTTTGTAGTCTCTGAATTGATATATCGCCTTATCAAACTTAGAAAATAAGATACCTTCTTCTGAATGGCAAATATATCCTGATTTGATTATTATTTGTTGGTGGGCTAGGACATATGTTTGAGGGGGCCTCATGATAAAGGTTTCACCATAAAAAGACAAGATTCCTTAATAAATTAAAGACATATATTCCAAAGAGAAGAGACCATTGTTTTTCTCCTGGGAACATCTTCAAAAAAATCTTCCCAGTTGCCTTAGTCCAGTAAATCCATACACTCTGGGTTTTCTCACAAGGCTCCAGAAGCAAGGCCTGGAAGGATAGAGACCCTCAGCGACAGGGAGGGACTTCAGATCATTTAGAAATGACCACAAAAAGATGAAGCATGTGATCCTCTTCAGTGAAGACATGCATGCACACCGTGGGGGAGAAGGAGGGAAAAGCAGAGAGAGAGAAGGAAGGGGGGTCGGCGGGGAAGAAAATAGGCATCAAGGAATTTTACAAGTGTTCTCTGCAGCTGCCAAGCAGGTGGGAATATGTTTAGCATGCTAAAGAAAAAGCAAGGGCAGTGCCAGCATTGCATCCAAACCCACAGCCTGTGCCAGCAACCTCAGAAAATGCATCTTTTTTCTGGTTCACATTCTCAGACACTAAATGGCATTGTCAAACCCAATCTTGTCATAAAGATGACTCATTTGGTATTTTCTAATCTTTTACATTGATTCAATCAGCAAAGGGTTTTCCTATTCGCTATCACATTTGAGACTCATACCACCTCATTAGAGGGAGGAGGACTTGGCAGCTCTCACAGTCCCTAGATCCCTATCTTACAGATGAAGAAACAGAGGCTCAGGAAGGATGAGACATCCACACATGGTCACCTACTCAGGGAATCTAGTTCAGTGTTTCAGCTCCTGCTGTGATATGCTGTTTATACTATCACCTCTTCAAGGTATTCTATTAAAGAGTATAATCTTATATATGTCCTTGTATATGTACACACACACAGAGTTCTGCACATAGATATGTTTAGATGCACATATTACATAGAAGCATAATAGAAAAACACTTGAAATGGCAATGAGAGAGTATAGAAAAAAGCATTATGTCCAAATGAAATATGAAATAACAGAAGGCTTTCCTTACCTGCAATAACCAAGGAAATGGCAAAATGATGACAAATTCACAAGGATCAATAGAGAGCACTTGGATTCTTGTTTGGATTGAAAGGCTAGGTCCTAATTATGATGTGCATCATACTCTTCCTGAGCAAGGACTCATTCATTGTCATATTCTCAAGTGTTTCAGATGCCGTAAGCCTTGGACGTGGTGAGCACTGAGCATCGTGTTGGAACACAAAGACCAATGAAGATATAGCCCCTGCCTTCAAGGAGCTCACAGCAAAGGGACAGGCACATACGTGTATCCAGCAATTATCTCACAATGTGACAAGTGCTTTCATTACACTAACCCACAAGAACATAGAAACAGGATGTCTGACTCAGGTTAGTTCATAGGAGACTTTTAGGGAGAGTGATGCTAGGGCTGACATGAGCATGCTGCAGAGGGGCTGGCTGGGTGGAAAGTATGCAGAAAATGTTTATCGAATGAACCAGTAAAGGCATAACTCAATGAAGAGGCGACTCCAGTTTCTCCTCCTGGGCCAGATTCCTTCTCCAGGCAACTGCAGCAGCAGCTCTCCCTCCTCTTTAGAAAGTCAAATATGAGAACTTATTACATTGAAGCCTTAAGAACTCATAGATAATTCATAGACTGTTTAGGGAGTGGGTGTCACACTCAATAAACAATGAAGCCCACAATTTAGGGAAATGAAAAGATCAGCAGCCTCTTCCCCTTGTCTAATGGAGAAAATAAACATTCTAGCTTCTCTCCTCTATGTGCCATCCTGTCCTCTCTCTTTCTTCGTGAACTTTTCGGATACCTAATTATCAGGCAGCCTGGAAACTAGTTTCTCTTTTTAAGATAAACAGCCAATGACTAAAGCACAATTTATATCTATTATTTTTTCATCAGGCTCCCGTCTCAGCCTGGGCAAGACAAAATAAGAAGAACTGTTAGGAAAATCAGAGGTGAGGACACAAATGAAATGCTTTACCTTTGGCATTTAGATGCGAGTCTCATCCTGAACCCTGTGTGTCTTCCTTTGTGACGTTTCCAGCGCGGAACTGGAAAATATGAATCCAAGTAGAGAGATAGTCCATCTGGGCACACATCAAGTTTTTAAATATTTACAATTATGGTCCTGGCCTTATTAAACTTGCAGAAAAACAGTCGCAGCAGGGTTTACATATGGGGCTGGAGAATCCTGCCCACCCCGCCCCCGCCTCCTTAGCTAGCATCATGAGAGTAACTGTCTGAAAATTCTAGAAAAATATATATTCATTGGCCACACTCTTGAGGTCAGGAAACGGCATGAAAACATCAGGAAAATGACTTGCTGGAGTTTCTTGAACTGCACACAGGGCACAGAAAAGAGCTTGTGTGTGTGTTATCAAGTTCATGTTTGAATCTATTTCCAAATTCAAAGGCTATTCCATGCTGAATGCCCAAGAAGAGGTATTTCTAATAGATATATTGGGAAAAGGAATAAACATGGGGAAATAAAGAACTTCTCATAATCAAGGACAATGCAAAATCAAGATTTGAATCTGAGCTGGAACCTACTTCTCTTGGTGTTCTCTAGTCTGAGAAAGTAATAAGAGTTTACTAATGAACCACATGAGCTGGCCACTTTAAAACGGTTCCTACCTCGGCCTGCAACTCATACATTGTATGAGGGCAGGAAAATCACTTAGCTCCTTCGGAGTTAATTTCTTCACACATAAAATGGGAAGAGCAGACACTATCCCCTCAGAGAGGTGTTTAAGGCTCAGATGCTGGTACAGTGGCTTTCAAACTGTGGTTTAAGAACCACTAATGGATCTGAAAGTTAGTAGATTAAAACTACTATTTTTTAAACAAAGTAGAATTCATATAGAATAAAATAGAATTGACTAGGCTAGATTAGACTGGCATGGAAATTAGCTCAAATATAGTAAGCATAATTTTGTAAAATGTTGGTTTTCTTTTGTGTGTATATATGTACATAAATACATATGTACTGGTTTGTGATGTTGAATGCATTTTTAGTTGTAAATTAAGAGTATGATCAAGGAAAGGGCTTTGTAAAATGTAAAAGGAGGTATCCAAGAAGCAAACTAATTACCAGAGATCACAAATATACTTTGTTTTGCCAGCACTGTGTTTTCAATTAATTAAAGAAAACAATTGGGCTAAGGATATAGCTCAGTGGTAGAATGTTTATCTAGCATGCATGAAGTCCTGGGTTTGATTCTCAGCACCATAAAAGAAGAAAAATCAAATTCAATAAAAAATACAATTAAATATATTCAGCAGATATGCATGCCCTGGCTCCCTCAATTGCTACCATGGCCTGTTACCTGGTTGATCCATGACAGCTATGAATTCATGATAGCTGGGTAAAACATAATATGTGTGTCTCTATCTGTGTGCTTTTCACACTAATGTAGAATTGTCATTATAATTGTCCCCAAGCATCATAAGAACAGGAACTTGATCTCTTCTCAATGTATCCTCCAATATTGTAGTGTTCTTTAAATAACTGCTGCTCAGTAAATATTTCTACAACAAAAGAACATGACTGGTGGAAAAACAAGCACAGTCAAGATTTCTGGATCCTTCTCTGGGTTCAGACTTTGCCATAAGCTACCTAGGTAATATTGATTAGGTTATTTCTCTGCTGTGTGCTTGTTTCCCTGTTTGGTAAAATGAAGGTATTGGAATCAAATCAGTGCTTTCCATACACATGTGTGCTGTGGGTTACCCATAAACAATGAATAGCCTTGTCTTACAAATGATAATATAAACTGCTGGAGGAGTACATCCACTGCTATTACCTGTTTTATTCATCTGGGTTGTGTCTTAAGATTTCATTTGACTAGATGATCTTTAAATTGCCATCTATTTCCACCATCCAGAATGCATATATTCCTGTGAGGTATTCTCTTGGGCACACCCCAACACCTTCATTAACTTATGCTCTTTCTTCAAAGCCTGCTCAGTTATCAGTGACTGGGGCTGTGACTAATATGAATGGAACATTTGACAACACACAGCTGGGAACTTCATTTTTTATCTGGTTTTCAAACGAAGTCCAGGCAAATGGTCCTATCTCCCTTTGACTTCGGCAATTTCCGATGACTAACTGCATTCGTCTCCTCTGATATGTTGCTACTCCCATAGATCTTTCTGGGGACTTTCTGTTTGGGGTGTTCATCCATCAGCAAGTGTGGATTAGGAGGACATTTAATGGAGAATTCATTACTATGAGAAATCTGTGAGTGGCGGTCATAAAATTTGTTCTAAGTTTTATAGAAAGCTCCATCACTCACCCACTTTGGAAAATGACTGATACCAAGCTATCCTTCCTACCTCTGGATTCCTGTTCTGTTGTGTAAAATTTGAGGTGTTCATCTAAATATGCACTAGGTACCATTCTAAGAAGGTGTCCTTAACATACCAATGTCTTTGTACTTTGGTACACTCCCCTCCCATTGTCTTCCTGTCCCTCAAAACTAAAATCACATATTCTCTTATGCTTTTATTTACCCACCCCTCACTAACTCATTATTAATCACACTCTGTGCTCCATTGATCATATATTTTCTCTCCATTGATCATATATTTCACCCTGTGCCTGAGTTTCTTTATCTTGTGGGTAAGATTAAATGAATGAAGAGAGACAAAGCACTTAATTTGTGCCAGTCACATGGCAGTTGTTAAATAAATATTAGTTGTTGTGATTGTTTTACTTATTTGGAATTAGTATCTATATCTATTTCATCTGAGCAGATGAAATGGAAAAGAAAGCAAAGATTGGAAGGGCACTTGGCATTGGGATGGGCTGCTCTAAAGGAGAAGGAAAAGATCCAGAGGGTTGGGAGGCAGAAATTCCTAGACCACGTGTGCAAAGGAATGGTTTAAGAATAAAAATACATAGCACTGTAAAGAGTTTCCTGCTCTAAATGTTACATACAAGCTATGATCAGGTGCCCATGAAGGTCTGACTTTGAATGTCCTCACCTTTCCAGCCCCATTGCCAGCAGCTCTGAAAAGGATTTCCTGCTCTGGCTTTTCAGGAGGAGCTGCCTCAGGCTTTCTGCTCAGGCTGCCAAAGGAGCGAGTCACACTTCTTAGCAGCCAAAGGTAGACAGCTCCTCAGGCAACACCTGACATGCTGCTGGCTGCTTTCTGGCATCCCTACTCACAATTATTGATTTAAGTACATGGACCAGAAAGGAGGGCTAGAGTTGCAAAAGAGCCTGTCTCCCCACCACCCCAATAGAGTTGGTAGAATGTGAGAAGTCCTCCATTCATTCCCTCTCAGACCATCCAAGTCTGTGCTCCTCTCAGAGCCAGGAAAAGTGCTCCTCACTTAAGGACAAAGCCCACAGTCCAGAAGGTCTCAGTGATCAACTTGTTGGTCAAGCTACAAACTGGCCAATTCAAAGGGATATATGCAGTAATATTAATTCATTAGCACAAAATCATATAGGTACTTAAATACTCCCTTAGGACTTTTTAGACAAATTCTTTTATTTATTTGGTTTGATTTTATTACTTTGTCTATTAATCTATCCAACAGATACTTACCTCTGAGCCCCCAGAATAATATTTGATATTCATTATTTCTTCTATTTTCTTTTTAGATATACTTTTATTGGTGCATTGTAATTATACATCTTAATGAGCTTCAGAGTGATAGGAATAAACATGCACACAGCACTTGATGGGTTTCCCTTTGGCTTCCACCCCACTCCTTCCCCTTCCCTGTACATGTCATTTAATATATGTACATGGCATTATCTGGACCCTTGTCTTCATCAAGTCTCATTTCCCTTTTCTCCCTTCCCTAAACCCACTCCATTGCTCCACTAGAGTCTCTCTTCTTTTATCTGAAGTCCCTTTTGTTACCCAACTTCTCTCTAGCTTGCACATATGAGAGAAAACATGCCACTGTTTGCTTTCTGAGACTGGCTAATCTCACTTAGCACACTCTTCTCTAGTTCTATAGATCAATACATGAATGGATTACTCCTCCATTACTGTGGTATATACATACAATGAAATTTTACTTGGTTATAAAGAAGAGCAAAATTAGATCATTTGCTGGAAACTATTTGGTATTTAGATGAGCAAGTTGAAGAATAACAAGTTATAAACCCTGCCTTGTATTGAGCATAGGCTAATCATTAGAGAAAGGAAGGTAAACAACCATTCAGAGGTTGGGAAGTGTGAGGAAGATGGTCAGTGCATATTAAGGCATGAATCTGGGAAATACTTATCAAGAGAATTGAAGAAAATATTAAAATGCTGTTTTAAACATGCATGTTTATGCACAATAGACATCCCACCACATTCTGACTCCCCCATCCCTAAAACTTTCCCTACTTCTGGTGCCTCCCCAGGGTGGGACCAGCATGGGACAAGATATTTGTTATACCTATTACTTGGTAGTAAAACATGTTTCTATGTTATATAAGCTAAATGGAAAGGCTGGGTCAAATACTATATACTATTTGCAGTAATGATAATACTCATACCTGCTAATATTTACTAGATTCCAAGTGTATGTTATGCAGTTGATTAAGTACCTTCCATACACTTTCTTATTTAAGTCCTGTGAAACCTTATGTGTTAAAATCCATTGCTCTTTATTTTATAGACAATGAAATGAAAGCTCATAGAAATATGAAAATGCCCAAAGTTACCCAGATAATATGTGATCCAGCTTAAACTTGAACCCATTTCTGATCAATACTACATTACACAGTGTATATCTGTGTGTCCATCTGTCTGTCTGTCTGTATTTATTTATTTATGTAAGTTATCAGAGCAATTAGAAAATCTTCACTGAAGAACTGAGTGCTTAATGACAAACAGGAATTTCAAAATCTTTTCTAACTAGTCAGCCAAAATTTTTTATTCTAAAAGTCTATGAAAGTCATTTTATTTTGCCATAATGAACTTATAGAAAGATCACAACTCAGTGCCTAAAATTTTGGATATGTATATATCCCAAATATATGTATATTTCTAGTACATTATCCTTACCCTCCCTCTTTTTTATCCTCATGAACCAAGTCTAGTGCTATATGCATATTTGACTGCTTGACTGATGGAGGTAGACAAAGTCTGAGATTTGGGGAACCCCCCTGATCATCAGTCATGAAGCAAGGCTTGAAGGTGACAGCTACATATCCCTAGCCACAGTTTGTGCAAAAACAACATTTTATTTCAAGGCGCAGTTGAAAGCCTCCCCATCGCTTTCAGAGTGTTAATTATTTCTGAAGTGTAAGAAAGTGCATCTAGACAGGGGTTGAACTATCTGGACCTTTTGCTACTCATTTCTAAAAACAGATTTTCTTTCTTTGCAGAAGATCTCCTGCTTAATCAAACAGTATGTGCTCTTTTAATTTTTCTTGCTGGCTCCTGTCTCCATTCTCTTCTGTGGCTCCACAATCATTTTTTTTTTTTTCAAGATTTGAGGAGTGGGTGGGGAAACGGAAACAGTTTTAATAACAATAAGCTAAGAATAGACCCCAGAGCTAATTTCCCTTTATGCTTTGGAAGCAGGAAGAACAAGAACAAGTTAAGAGATATCTTTCTCTGCTGGCAAATTCATTTTCCATAACGAGAGGCGGTCATCTTTCCTGAGGAGTCTGAAACGCTAAGATAAAGATGAAAAGATGGTGTTTTATCATAATGACATGGATCTGCATCCCCATTTATTTTATGCTCCCACAGCAAAAAAATATACGGGGACTGTCACGCTGTTTTGAAAAGTGGGAAAATATTTAGCTACTTAAATAATCCTGAAATGAAAAGAGGCACCAAAGAGGAAAAGCACAAATAATAGCTTTACGGTCTCCCTGGGAAAAAATAAATAAATAAGAAAACCCTTAAACCGCTGACCCAGATTTCAGAATTTATAACTCACCTCCTAAACTCAGTCTGCAACTGGTACTCTTTAGGAGAGAGTATTTCTTTGGCAGTTCCTTAATAATAATAATTTGTTACATCGCTGTAGCACTTTAGGCTTCTTTCAAAGTATTTCCACATCCATTATCTCATTTGGTCCTCAGAGCATCCCTTCAAAGTACCTGGGGCCCAGACGATCACCTCCATTAACAGAAACCAGACACTGTTCAGAGGACTTACACAAGCCCTGGCTATGGTTAAAAGAGTTAAATGAACAGAAACCACAGCCACATGCTCAGATCCAAAGATCAGATTTCTCCTCTCAGTAACAAAGTGCTTCCTTTTTGGGAAGGTGTGCACACATCAGCAGCTTCCCGAAGTTACACATTTCACTGTCTTCACAACAATTAATTTCAAGTGTTTACTCTGAGCCAACACTATTGAAAAGACAGCCCTGCTCTGAGTGACAGAAGCTGATTGAAACTACTCCCTACGCTTCTTTTTACATATGGGTCCAAGAGTATTTATAATAACTTCTGGTAAAAAAAAAATAATCTTTTAAAAGAAGAAATAAAATCTAGAGTCTGTATTTGAGACTTCCTTACTCCACTTTACATTGGATATGTTTCAAAGTCTCATCGTATTGGTGCTTAACTCTACTTCTGTTTAAAATCTACAGCTGGGTTGTATTTTCACCTTCTGGTTTAAATACATTTCGAATGTGTCAGTATCATTGCTTCTATTCCAGATTAATAGGATCAGCCAAAAGGATGGCTGACATTTTTGTTGCTATAGAAACTGGTCCTGATGTTACACAGCATGCCTTTCCCTTATTTGCTGTACATCTACCCAGTGACTGAACACAGACATCTTTTTGTTTCACAAGGAATTACATTAAAAAAATTAAACCACAATTTTATCCTGCTGTAGTCCCCTTTCTGTCGACAAGGGTATTAAATAATATTAAGAGGCACCTAAAGAAAATGGGAGTTGGTGACGTTGCTCAGGAGCTTATGAGCCTCCCAGATATAAAAGAATATAAGTTCAGCAAATTATCCTGCATCCTAAATCCTTGTTCTTTCCTGCCTGAGTTAAGGACTTTAAGACTTTTCCCTAGAAAATCCCTAAGCTAATCCAATACATTTCATATTAGACTGTGGACATCTAAACCAAGCCAGATACTTCTCGTCTCCATCCCATCAAAAAAAAAAAAAAAAGTTTCTGGACAGCTGTTTCCTTAAATATGCCATCAACATCCCCCAACATATCACCTCCATTGTGCACTCAAGTTCTTTTTTCACAGATGCACCAATGCCCCCAGAGAAAACCTCTCACACAGAATTAAGACGTGAAGTTTCAGCACTTAATGATGCAGCCAGCACGTATGGTTGATGCCAGAAGGTGCTCCCAAGAAGGAAGGGATAGAGGGAAAGGAAAAACAAAATTCTTCCCTGATGACCAGAAAACACAGCTTCTCCAGTCCCTGTAATGACTGATGTTTATCAAAAGCAGAGGCAATGAGCAACTCTCTAATTGGCAGGATCTAAACTGTCAGGTTTCCATTTGTCACAGCAATGATGGCAGCAGCACCTTATACATTCTAGTGGAATTGTTCTCTTCAACTATAGATTTAAATAAAATGTTCACCACCCTTTGGGAGGCATTGATGACCAAAAGGGGCAGATCCCTTAGGCAATTCTCCTGAGTTATCAAGCTTACCTGTGACTGTCACAGAACTCCGAGACATCCCTCAGATGTCTCTGCAGATGAGACTTATGAATAGTTTATTGACTAAGGGAATATGTAAGTAAGTCTTTATTGCCTGATGGAAGATGGAATGTACCCCACAGGTTGATGCAGGTGACTCTAATGGGGTTGAGGCTGCTTTGTACCAAAAACCAAAGAGAAGCAGAGGTGTCAACAGCTTTTCTACAATAAGGGGAAAAACCCAAATCATATGTCACCCATTATTGTTTTAGAGTGAATTTGTATTTAAGAAAGATCAAGAGAAAAAGATTTAAGTGAGCCTCTCATGGATGTAATTAATTATTATGCTGTTATTACATTTTTACAATTTCTACAAGGTAGAAGTTGTCCTCCAATCCACTTGGGAGATGAAGAAGCTGAGGTTCAGCAAGGTCTATATCTTGTTCACACTGTCACGAGCTCCCAGACTTCCTTCAGGTGGCGGAATGGAAAAATGGAATGGCAAATGGTAGGTGGAGTGTGTGTCTGACTGTATTTGTAGTTTGTAGAATTCATTTACACAAAATTAGACATGAACTAATTAAAGAAAGTGCCAGAGAATTCAACATAGGCCCCCTGGCAGGGAAAGGTTTCCTAATGATATAAAGGAGTGTCCCGTTGTCCATGGTAAGCAGCAGTGGAAGACTATTTTTAGTTATGATTTTAACTAGGAAGTTTCTTTTTGCCAAAGGGAGTGCTGATGGACTAGGGAGACAGTTGTGAAGACCACAGAGAAGAGACTCTGTCTGGATAGAGACTTTTGTCGTGACCACACTGGCTAGGGGTGTGCTGTGGCTTCAAAGTGTCCACCAAGCTGGGCATAGTGGTGTACACCTATAATCCCACTATTTGGGAGGATAAGATGGGAGGATCATAGGCTTGAGGCAGCCTCAGCAATTTAGCAAGACTGTTTCAAAAAAAAAAAGGCTGGGGGTGTGGTTTGAAGGTAGAATGCCTCTGAGTTCAATGTGAACACTTGTTCTCCCAGAGTGGCAGATTTGCAGAGGTGGAATCTTCAATATACAAGGCTTAGTGGAAGGTAATTGGAGAATGGGGATACTGCTATTGGAAGTGATGAGTGCTAGTTTCAAGGAGGAAGTTAGTTCTCATGAGAGTAGCCTCTTATAAAACAAAGCTACCGCATTCATTTGGCCCCTTCTGCATGCAAACATTTCCTTTTCTGCTTTTTGGTCATGTCATGAAAGTGCCAAGGCTCCTTGACAAGACATCAGTGCCATGCTGTTTGTGAATCTACCCACCAGAATTGTGAATCAAATAAATCTTTTTACCTTATAAAGTACCTAGTCTCAGATATTTTGTTATCACAACAAAAATAGACTAACACAAAGTATCACTGTTTCTTTTGAAAGAGGGATCTGCAGAATAACCTTAGCATTCTAGTTGTGTCTTCATAAGTAGGGTAAAAAAGTAATTTATCATTTGAACCAAGATTCTTTTGATAGTGAAATGGAGTGCTACAAATAATTTACACCTGGGCAATAAGCATAAACTAGTACTGTTCTGTGCATACTGAGAACTATGTTCACTCCATTATTAGGGTATTTAAATATAACTACTACTAATATATTAATTATTGCCTTGGGAAAAGGCTATACATTCAGAAATTCTCAAAAGATTATTTGGACATTCAACTAAAATTCTGGTTTAAGATTGCTGATGTTACTCTAGAATAGTACACTATCCAATAGAAATACAGTGTGAGCCAGATGAGTTTACATTTTCCAGTAATCACATTAAAAAAGAAAAAGAAAAAAGGTGAAATTAATTATAATAATATATCTTACTTGGGCCAATGTAACTAAATCATTAGCATTTTGATATGTAATTAGTGCAAAAAACTATCAATTGGAGACTTTACATTCCTTTCTTCAAACTCAACCTTGAAGAATAGGTAGGCTTTGGCTATATTAAGATAGAAGGCTTCCAAGAGAAGAGAAAGAACTTTCCAGAATTCTCAGATAGAGTGAAAAAAATAATGTTGGAAACTTTTGAAAATGAGGAAAAAAAGAATGAGGTCCACAATGTGTTAATCAAGAGGAGGGGACAGGCTTCTAAACTGAGTTGAGAAATATGGTGCTGTGTGGAGAATTGGGCCTCAGAGGAAGAGGGGGAGAAAAGAGGGCGAGGTTTTGCCATGAACATGTGTGAAATTCTTCATGAATAAAGGACGCTATGGCCTTCTTACTCAGGTTGTGCATCTGTGGAATCCAGAAGAGCAAACTCTGTACTCTTAGAAAAGAAACAGAGAATCTAATAGGATATGAATGAAGTGGCCATCCCCTCCATCCAGAGTTCTTAGTATCTCAAGCATCCAGCAGAGTGCCTAGTGCAGAGTAGTAAGTTCTTCATCACTGTTGGCTGGATGGATTGCCAGGGACTGACATGTGAAAGGAGAGTGGCTTGGGATGACAGGAGTATAACTACCATCATGGGGGCCCCACACTGTAGGCCCCACTGGAGCACTGGTCATCTAATAGGGTAAGAGTGAACTACAGATTACTGACCTCATTTTATGAAGGAGCAAAAAGAGGGACTCAAAGAGATCATTAATTTGCTCAAGGTCTTACCAACTAGCATATAGCAAAGTTGGGATTTAACTCAGATGTGTTTGAGTGCCAAGTCCATGTTTCTTTGACCATACCAATGAGTGGCTAGCCAGTTGGTGAATGTCTTTGAGAAGGATTATAATAGTAATACTACTAATGGTAATGATGACAATAATGATTGATAATAGGTATAGACTACAGCAATGCACCACCCCATCCATGGGAAATACTTCCCATACCCCTCAGATAATGCCTGAAACCCTGCAGACACAGTACCAAGCCCTATACGGATATCACAATAGGCAACCTGACAAACGAGACGGCCAATGGGCAGGTAACATACATAGGGTAGATACACTGAACAGAAGGATGATTCATGTCCCAGGCAGGATGTTGTGACATTTTATCATGCTACTGAGAATGTTGAACAATCTTAAAATTACAAATTATTTCTGGAATTTTCCATTTACTCTTTTTGGGCAATTATTGACTGTGGGTAACTGCAACAATGAGAAGCAAAATCTCAGGTAAAGAGGAAGAGGTACTATACTTGCTATGTTTCTAATACAGTTCTAAGTATTCACTGGCTGTTAAGTCATTTAGTTTATACAACCATCCTATGAAGTAGGTGTCATTATGACCTCCATGTTCAGGGGAAGCTGAGAGCAAAAAGTGTAAGCCACTCATCAAAGACCAATTGGCTAAGCTGGGATTTGGAGCGTGGTAGTTCCAGAGTCCACGGCATTAGCTTCTCCACCCCACTCTATCCCACTGTCCCCTACCACCTTATTCCAAGCTAAGGATGGATGTGGTGAAACTACAGGCAATAAACAAGACTTTGCCTAGAACCCTGAAACACTGTGTTCTGCTCCTGGGACAGATGACTGTGGCTGATTACTTTTTTAAATCTAACTGTTATTCCAGGGAGTGATTTAGAGAAATAGGGCATCCAAGACATGTTACCTCAAAACAGTTTTGGAGGAGAGCCGGAGAGTTTCATTACTGAAGGGTAAAACACAACACAGCTGTTCTCAGCATAGGATTTATATTTGACCTCTCTGATAACATGGACTGAGACTGATATATGTTGGATATTCAGTCACAATTTTGCCCAAAGCCAGGCGTGGGATATACCTCTCAACCAGCATTATACTATAACCTCTCAGAGAAAACAAATATTTATTCCCTATGTCAGTCACTACTTGCCTGCAGCTAATATTTATGGCATCCATCCACAGCACTAGCCGGGAGACTGCTCTGCTGAGCTTCTGGGATTCCAGCAACAGCTGGGCAGCAGGAGTGCTAAGTTTCCCAAAGAGATTCACAAACTCAGAGTTGAGGAAGGAGCTGGCAGGTGACTCACCTGGGGAAGAACATCACCCCAAGCTGTGCAGATGGGTGGCCTCAGGGCTGCCTCTCAGGAGAGAGTGGAATGTCCATCAGGATGGGTTAGGAAAGGGCTCAGACTGGATGTTAATGCTCATGTGACCATTGAGGGCCCTGGCCTCAAACAAGTCACTTAATTGTTGCAGGTCTCAGTTTTCTCAGAAGCAAAACAAGAAGGGGCTGGCTCAGGTTTATGTAAGATTCTTTCAATGCTGTGCTCAGACGATCAATCATGCTACTCCCAAGCATACTTTGCCTCCTGGGAACCCAGGCTGAGTTGGAGTTTAGGGTTTGCCCAGAAGGAGGGCTCTGATGTCTCTCATCTTTGTAGATGGTCATCCAGCCAGATACTGACTGGTACAATACAACACAGATTTTGGAGGTTCAAAAGGAACTTATTTTGAAAATGTTCAAATTTAAGAATATCACCAGCTAGGCATGATGGTACACAACTATAATCCAAGAACTTGGGATGTTGAGACAGGAGGTTCACAGGTTGGTGGCCAGCCTCAGCAACTTAGCAAGGTCCTCTGTAAGTTAATGAGAACCTATTTCAAAATAAAGTAAGGTTTGGGATATAGCTTGGAGGTAGAATACCCCTGAGTTCAATCCCTAGTACCACAAAAAGAAAAAAAATCACTATTCAGGAAAGTTACTATCTATTCTGTAGAGAACAAAATAAATGAAAATATCAAAAGAGGCAGGACCGTGAGCAGGAAAGTGCAGGGGCGATCGCAGGAACTGAGGCCAGAGTGCCAAGCCATCAGATTCAGGTGTAAGTTTAGGCCATTGTACTTCAATCTGCACAAAGTGTTGAATTGTTACAAGTGTTTAATCTGGCAGTGGATGACTTGAATGGGTTTTAGAAGGACAGACATTGGTCTACAATGTAGAGATACTACTGACTTTTCATTCATTCACTTGTTTATTCTACAATTATTGAGGTCCTCAGTGAATATTTGTTGACTGAAAAAGTGACTGTATGGCCCAAATAAGGGAATTTTTTCTTGTCCATAGGCATTGTGCTCCTTGAACCTGGTGTCTAATAAAGGCATAATTGTCCTTCATGGAAATGATGTGGGAATGTTGTTCAGGTCAAGTCCCCCAAATGGATGAGGCACTGAGAAAAGGGTAAACAAACACCATCTTGGGCAACTTGGTATCATTTCTGATTCTCTGGGTCTGTTTCCCTCTTGGAGTGATTTTGCATGCCCAGCTGCATCAGCATGTTGAGTTATACAAGGCAGCAAGCTGTCGCACTGTAACAGGCATGACGTATCATTCCATCGATGCATGAAATTAAAAAGATGTGGTTTGCTAGAGATACAGCAGATAAACCAAACTTGCTTCTCAGTCCATCTACTTTTATTCACATGTAAAAACTCTCAGAAGAAGAAAAAGAAGAACCAGTCAGTCTGATTAACTCTCTGTTGATTGGTGCCAATAAACAATCTCATGGTATCTGCTTTCAAGGAAATGGGGTGTTTGATGTTTATCGAATTCCTATTGTGTGCTTAGCATGCTAGGAGGTGCAATATCTATAGGGTGAGTCATTTCCAGTAGTTCAGCCTTACTGGTGGACAGGATGCAAGTACATCCTTGCAACACAGTGTGAGCAATGATATGGAAGAAGACTAAGCAGCATCTGAAAGTACTGAAGGAGGGTGCCTCATCCCAGCTGAGAACTTCAGCCAAGGTTTCTTGATGGAAGTCCTGTCCTAAATATTTCAGGGACACTGGGAATTAGCCAGGAGGGAAAAGGCAACAGCAGGTATGCAGAGATAGTGGGGAGGACAGTACTTTGTCCCACTCCACCCACCATGCATAGAACATCTGCTCCAGACGCTGCTGCCTGGGGCTCCAACATGGACCACAAATTCCTGCCAGAAGGTGAAGAGATACAGTGAGCAGGCACCGGAGCAGATGTGGTGAGAGCATGGGGTTAATCAAGCATTCTGCAGCCAGTAAGAGAAATAAATGCCCCCAGAGCCAGATTGGCAGCAGCTGGCAGGAGATGGCAGTGACTCAAGCTTTGTCCACTTGGAATAGGAGATACTTTGCCACTCCAAAGACTGAAGGCATTTGCAAGTGTTCTTCTTTGCAAGTGTTCATCACTCCTCATTTACCAATAGAGTGACAGACACGGGGAAGGGGAAAAAATAGTAATAGTGTCACTGACCTACAATAAAGACAATAATCAATAATCATTCTACAAAGGAAAAGGAGATGAAGAAGATGGCTATTTGGTAATTTGATGGTTTCTATTTGCCTCTCTGGATTTGATTTTACAGTTGGGAAGGATGTGAGTGTTATTACATGGCAATGAGGTTGCTATGGTAACTCCTTATTGTTTAATATAAGATGAGCTAAATCTTAGATAAGTTACTGGGAGAAAAATTAATGCTGCCAAAGGCCAGATTCAGCTTTTGATTCCCATTAAAAAAAAAAATTATGCCCGTTTCCTTTTCATACCTTGCCCTTCTCTTATAGGACATCAAACACATATCAGAATGAAGGGTGTGAAGGATGATTCCAACTACTGTTGAGGGGACCTTCTACTAGAGAAAATCAACTAAGGCCCACTGGTTGCAGTGGCGGGAGGAGGAATCAATAAAAGAGGTGGGTGTCTGAGCCAAAGAGAACTCAAAAGATGACTCAACTCTGGCCTTTCAGCCAAAATACCTGTGCCAGAGTTCCAGAGTTGCTATTTAGCCATTCTGTGGCCTTAGGCAATTAAACATCCTAGGCTTATTTTGTAATATTTAACTGGGAGTAATAATGACATCCATCTCATTGAGTTTTTTTTGGGGGGGGGTATAAATCATGGAGGGTTGTGAAGTATTTAACTTAGTGCCAGGCAATATTTAATGCTTAATAATTAGTAGCTATTCATCTCCCTCCTCTTCTCATGGTGACAGTGATGCACATGAGGGTGATGACTGCTTTTTTTTTTTTATCAGTATTTCAATCTAGTTCAAGAGTCATGTCTTCCTTCTTTCATGGAACATGGAAAGACTGCTTCCCTTTGCACTCCCTTTGGCTGACCTGTAGGCAGGAAAGCTGCTACCAGGATGGGGACAAAGAAAGAGTGGAAAAGGGCCAGCCACTGACAAGTCCTGAGAGCTTTCTTTGTTCCAGGGTCTCAAGTACATTACTTCATTATTTGTTGCAACACTCCAGTGATGAAGATAAAACCATCCTCATCATACAAAGGAAGAATTGAGGCTCAGAGATGATTAATGTTGTGCTGAAGTTCTGCCTGCTGATGAGTGGAGGGTTGTGGACATTTGATCTCCAACCCCTGCTTTTTGGAAGCACCATATAGTATCTGTTCCAACACCTTTCCATCTTGTCTCCCACCCTGCCTCCTGCTTCAGCAATCTTGAGGGTGGAGGATAGGCCTGCATTGCTTCTTCCTTGTGTTTGGTCCCCTATCCTGTTCCAGTGACAGCACATATCATATGCTCAACAAAAGCCTGTTGATTGAAGTATTGGAATCAAGTCAAAGAAAAAAAGAGCGAGACAAGAAAAATGAATGCAGCAGTGTATGCAGGCAGAAACTGACTTGGCTAATGTAGTCAGTCTTAGATTTCAACTGACAGTCAGGATAGACACAGAGGAAAAAAAATGTATCATTCTTTTGACATAAGTGACAATCAGGAAAGAATGGGAGGGCTAAGAAAATAATGGTTAAAATAAAGCAGGTGAAATTTGAAGAAAACTAATTAACTTTCCAATTATGTCAGAAGTTGTAAATTATAAGTTTTGCTCTGTTAGAAAGGAGGCTGAGAGGAAAAGATGACAAACCAGTGGTTTCAATATTACCAAAGAACACATAACTTTCATTTAATAGACAGCTCTGGTGGTAATATTATAAAAAAGCATTCTGGTGAAATTTCTGAAATTCCCTTTTAATGAATGGCTTCTCAATTCAATAATTTTATTTCAGTTAATCTATCACCCTGAAAGCACATGCTAAGGAAGTCCATAGAGCACTCTTTTGGATAATTTAATAAATGTTTCATTTTTTCCCAGCTCCCCCTCCTATCAAGTAATAAGGCTGTTTGGGTTACAGTCTTACATGGCAGACAGGAGGTACGCAGACAAAGCCTGAGTTGAGGCTGGCTCTTCTCTTGCCAAGGTGCATTATGAAAAATTTAGAAGTGAATTATGAGACAGGGCTTGATTATTGGCTAGCAATTTCATTAAGAATTTATGAAGCTCACTTAAGAAAAATGATGTATACAAACAATAAGACAGTTTTAGTGTTTGGCAGTGAAAAGTGTCTTGCAGCTCTGGAGCCTCAGAGGACTGTGCTTTCATTCCCGCTCTGCCCCTCGTTTCCTTTCTGACCTTCCTCTCCCAGGGCCTCAGTTTTCTCATCTGTATCAGATAAGAAGAAGGATGACTATCCCATATGACTGCTGTTAGACTGTCAAGAGATAATGCATGACGTGTAGATCCTTAGTCAATTTTCTGTTGCTATAACGGAATATCACAAACTGAGTAATTTATTAAAAAATAAAGGATTACATGGCCCCCAGTTCTGAAGGCTGTGAAGTTCAAGATACAGTGGCTACATTTAGAAAGGGCCTTCTTCCTAGTGTGTGTGTGTGTGGGGGGGGAGTCTGCAGAGTCACAGGGCAGTGCAGGACATCACATGGGGAGACAAAGCATCCATGCTCAGGTCTCTCTTCCTCTTCTGCTTGAGCCACAGTCCCCCTGGATTAGGGCCCCAACTTTATGGCCTCATTTAACCTTAATTACATCCCAAAGGTCTCACCTCCAAACTGATAGTTAGATTAAATTTCCTCCCTGTTAATGCTTCACAGTGGGGATTATGTCTCAACATGAGTTTTGGTGGGGACAGTCAAACCACAGCAGTAGCCGTTCAATAAATGGTGTTCTTATGAGTAATCCTTTCAGTTGATAGGAATCATGTATTCATCCAACAAACAATTTACTGAGAACCCAGGAAGAAAAGACAGATTCAAGGTGGGGGATGACTCTCCCTCCCTCTACTTTCTCTCTCACTGCCACCCCATTGCTCAGTCTGTCACCCAGCGACTCCCATGCCAGCTGAAGATTCATAAATACTCAATAATATTTATTTAAAGTACAACAACTGTAGCCCTAATTGCTTTGTCCAATAATAATAAAATCCCCTATCTAGATAAATATCCAGCAGGGTTACATCATGACCTCCTATGAACATAACTGCAGCGCCGGTCACGATAACATCGACAATTAGGAAGCATGGCACCAAGCCAATGGCCTCAAGCCACAGGTTGGCTGTCTGAGATGCAGAGACCAACAGTTGCCCAGTTACACCTGACACTATAAGCCCAGTGCTTCCTCTTGTCAATCTACTCCCTCTCCTGCTCTGCTGTGAGAATTGGCCAGGTGAGCACAGCTTTCTTAATTGTGTAGATGAAGAAACTGAGACCAAGGACAGCAACTTACTTGCTCAAGCTGATTCTGTAAGGTACTGGCAGAGAGAATAGAACTCGGGCAGCTTGCCGCAGATTCAGTCACTCAGCATACATGCACTGAGCATAGGAAAGTCATTAAGTGTTTGGAATACCCTGTGCTCTATGTAATGATAAAAATAATGATGCCACCATCCATCAGTTAATGTGCACTGACTTCATCTCAAGCACTGTTGAATGAGTGCTTGATCTCCTTTATCCTTCTCAATACTTTGAGGTAGATCTATCACTTCTCCCAATTTTGCACATAAGTAAAGAGCGCAGATAGGTTATGAAACTTGCTCAAAACAAGTATTAGAGCTGTAACTTAGACCCAGGCAGACCCATCTTATCTACTTCTCTAAACAGCATCTCTTAGCCAGTTGTTAGCTAGTATGTATACATATATATGAGTAAATTTGTCTCCTTCTGTATGTGAAAAAGTTAAGATTTAGTGCTCTGTTCAGGGAAGAATATGCAGGCCTGAGGTTGACACATTTAGAAGGTCCTGTTTGCAAGATTAATTCTTAGCTGATATCTAGGCAGTTGACTTTTTATATGGTGCTTAGTTGTTATATAACACTGGTTCGCTATTCCTAGCCTGCTTATGCAAGCAATGTGGTTGATGCTGAGGACCTCCTTTCTTCCTGGGACTGTGAAATTTTGGTAGTTGATAGGCAGATGTGTGTGGGAGCAGCTCCCAGTAAAAAAAAATGAAATGGGCACTAATTCTTAAATGGACTTCCTTGGACCAGAGAGAAGTTATACATGTTGCTACATTTTCCCTGCTGGGAGTAGAGGGCATCCTGCCAGTCCTCTCTTGGGAGGAAGAGGCTTTAGGATGTCTGAGTATGGATTCCTCGAGACTCTACTTAAGTTTCTCCCTTACCCGTCCAGCTGTCTACTCTTGCTATACCTCTGTAATAAATCTTAGCCATGAGTGTAATGACATATTGGGATGTTGAGTCCTATTAGTCCTTCAAGTGAATCACCAGATGTGGGGGAAGCCTTAGGTACCCCCAAGCTATTCCTTACCTATAGCCCATGGAAAAACTTCCTCATCTTAACTAAATTGTACACAATTTTTCTATTTTTCCAATTAATCATATATTAAGCACTCACCAGGAACTTACTATGCTAGGAACTGTGCTTTGTATTGGGGTAAACAAAGATAAATATGTAGACAGGGCTCTTCCTCATATAATGCTTACAATCAAGTGGAGAAGACACACCTTAATTACTTGAGACAAATGCCTATGCTGAAATCATCTATACATACAATAAACTTATCTGAGGCACAGAGGGAAGGACAAAGAGCCATACCAGGCTATGATAGGACTTGGTGATATTCTGGAAGCTTTCCTGAGGAAGTGACATCTGAGTTGGTTCCTGAAGGACAAGTCAAGTTAGTTAATCAGGTAAAAGGCAAGTGGCAAACAGAAAAGCAGGACTTTGGGAGTACTTCTTATGTCTCTTGCAAGCTTTAAAACCTGGGCCAAGAAATGGAAAGAAAATAAGCAATGATGGCCACTGTGAGCCATTTTTGTCATGAGGATGGTTGTAAGAGCCATAATTGGAACCCTATCAAGATGCCTGGGAAGAGAATTCCTCCAGAATATCTGGAGGTTTCTGTGGGGGCAGATCATGGTTCAGCATTCTGAACTACCTGAGAGAATGGTAGACAACTACTCTTCATTGCTCTATGAGTTAAGTCAGAGGCTGCTTTCTTGCCTTGCTGACAGAGGATGGTCACGCCTGGGTCATCTCAGCCAGCTCCAATCTTCCACAGTGGAAATCAGGGCATGCTGTCATTGAGTAATTGCAGCTTGGCTGCTGAGATGCAGATGTGCAGTCAATGCAGAGAATTCAATTTATGGAGGGGGGAGAGGGAAAAGATATCAGGAGTCCAGGAGCTACAGTCTTTCTATTTGTCCTCTCCCGTGTCTTTGGTTACTTGAAGGACTGAGGTAGATTTGTTTATATTTCCAAGTAAACTGGGTTCAAATGCCTGAACATTTTTTTAAGGGAAGAATGTGCTAGCACGTGGGCTACAAATGGGCTGGGGCCCATCTAAAACTGTCCTTAGGGAGTTATCATGGGGTTGGGAGAGTGAGATGAAGAACAATGTAGATTCTTTTCTCCTTTTCCTTTCCCATCACAAGTCCTGATATTATATGCATGTCCCTCCAGGGCTGCAAGCTGAAGCTGGGGAGGAGGAAACTGTGTAGTGCTAGGGTGGAAGGGGAATGGAACAAGTCTGGGAAGAACTTGGTAAGCAGCTCTAGTGGGACTGAACAAAATTACTATGCTTCTTACAGTCATGTCCCAGAATATTTCTGAATTAAGAATGCACAAATCTACTCCCAGTGACTTGGTTTGGTTATTGCTAGTGCCTATTAGGAGTGGTGAACACTGCTATCGTTCTTTAGTGAAGAAAACAGATTAAACACTTATTATATGCCAGCTACTCTGCTAGATGCTACCGTCATGTTATTTCATGCTGAGAACAAACCTGTAAGTAGGTCTTAAGTTCCTATTTTATAGGTTTGGAAATAGGTTCATTTGTGCACTTTTTATAAGAACATCGAGTACTGAATGTCTTACATTTCATCAAGAACTTTAAAGGTATAGTTTCACTTAATTCTTACAATAAAGGAATCCTTACTATGTAAAAGTGGACTCATATCCATTCCTCCTGTTCTGTTATATTTGGCCCCTTCTAAGATCCAGGCACTGTCGTAAACTTTGGTAAAATAGGCCTGAGGCTGACCAGGATTACAGAGCTTATGAATCAGAGAAGAGAGTGGGGAAATAGAAAGATTAATGCCAGGAGCACAGAGCAAGATATAGAGTTGAATAAATAAATGAGTGAGTGAGTTTCCTGAATTAATAAATAAATAGAATAGTTGGTGAATTGAAGAGCAGGCTAAAAGTGGGAACAGCAATATATTCTCATGAGGAGAGCTGAATATTTACAAACTCATTTATAGCCTAGCATAACCATATGAAACTCAAAACATCATTTGGCATAGAAGACGAAAAGTCATCAAACTAGGAGAGGCCAGTAAAATGAGGAAAGAAACTCATTTTGTTCAGACTTGTTTTAGCTATGGTTTAACACAGTTTAGGACCACGGCCATAAAGCCCTCAGGAACAATCTAATGTGCTTGAAAGTATCATATTAAATTACATTTCATTACATTTTGCCCAAACAGCATAGCAATATCTGTGTACGATATTTGTAACAGAATGCAAAAATGTGGCTTGTATTTGCATCCTATTAACCTATTTAAAATCCCAAACAGAAGAAGATGAATTGGAATCTTTTGCGGTCTAACGCATTAGAATACAAAATGTGAAAATATAAAGTAGCATTAAACAACTGCAAATATAATAATAAACAGCATAATAGTAATGCAGTGATTTTTAGATGGCAGTAAATTCTCATAGTTTTGTCCTCAATATCACACTGAGGTAAGAAATGCTGGTTTAAAGTACAAAATGGAGCTTGAAGGAAATATAAATTTCATGTCCCCTATTCCCACATTCTACCAGAGGAATCAATTAGCCTCATTTTGCAAATAAAATATATATAAGCCAAATGATAGAAAGAGAAAGAAAGTTCATGTTGGCTGCCTTCTTGAACATAGTGTATACCCAATTAATGATTATTGTGGGAGTAGATACATATTTCATTCATACTCCAAACATTCATTAGTACTTACTATGTTTCAAAAGCATGTTTATTTACACAAAGGTACAAAGGGATTCAGAAACCATGGTTGCCTCCTCATATACTTCAGTCTGTAAAGAAGATGATGTGTGTGTGTGTGTGTGTGTGTAGTTATATAGTTATATATTCCTGGATAACTATGATACATATATATGTATGTGTATATACACAGTTATTACGTGTATATATAAATATATATGACTATATGTTACTATTTTGTTTTATTTTGATATAGAATATGATGAAAGCTATATTTAGGAATGTAAAATATGTACTGGAAAGCAGAGGAAACACACCACTTATGTCTGCCAAAGCTGAGGTTAGCTACATTCTCCTACATGATTAATAGAAGTATAACTCAAGGGACAGGATAACCTAAGCCTTACTTATTAAGTCCATATTCTCCATCCTTTGTTAAACATGAGAATTCTGGGTTCACTTTCATGGATGAGCCATCATCTCTCCTTTAGGAGGACTCACAGTTTCACAAGAATATTGGTGCTCATTTTTGAAGAATGATGGGAAAGGGGCATTCTTTGGCTAATGGATCAGCATGTGCAGAAGTACCTATGAGAAATTAATTTGTCAAGCATAATAATAATGGTTTGTCAACATGATTTTAGAGTCTATGTTCAGACTAAATAGCAGCAGCCCTATGATTCAGCATTGATATCAGGCAATGTTCTGATTAATAGGGGATGGGGAGGGGGCACCTGATGTTGGCTGAAAGCTTGTTATAAGACAGTAACCATGGTTTGGACTTTATTTTTTTTATTTATTTATTTATTTATTTATTTATTTATTTATTTATTTATTTGTGGTACTAGGGATTGAACCCAGGGGCATTCTACCTCCGAGCTACACTCCCAGTCCTATTTTTTATTCTTTATTTTGAAACAGGGTCTTGCTAAGTTGTGGAGAGCCTCACTAAGTAGCTGAGGCTGGCCGCGAACCTGAGTCCTCCTGTGTCAGCCTTCTAAGTACTGGGATTACAAGTGTTGGCCACCACGCCCGGCTGGTTTGGACTTTATATTCAGCATCTCAGTCAATTTTCATAATTTTGCTTTATGGTATCTATCATCATCCTTGCTCTCATATGAAGAAAATGAGTTATAGAGAAATTGAACAATTTTTCCAATGTCATACAACAAAGAAACTTTTCCTCATTAATCCTTTACCCATCTACAAGCAACAGTTGTCATTATAAACCACAGGATGCCTCTGGGAACTTTAAGATCAGGAAAGAGAGGCTCTAGCAAGTCCCCTTGACTTGCTTAATCCCACCCAGCAAGTTGTTGGCAAAGTCTGGACATAAACCAAGTCTCTTGGATTCTCCTATGAGACCTCTACCAATATATCAGGCCATCTCTCCAGACCCTCACTTTCTTTCTTGTTTGCATTTCCTCCCTTGTGCAAACAAGGGAGCTGATGCAGTGATAGATTGTGCCTAAGAGCTATTTTAATAGCCCTGCTGTTTTGCTGGGGAAACACAGATGTTGTGATTTGCTCCCCTTGAAGCCTGCAGCCGGGTTACTGCTCAGGCAGCCACCAGATGCTGCTGCTTTCAAAAGATACCTGAAAGCAGACAAGCTCCTGAGTACATACAGGGAGGACTAACTGGACCATCGAGACCTATGACATTCAGTAGCAGCACCCCACCTAACATAGGCACTCTACCTATGTGAACCCAAGGTTTCAAGGAAAATGAAGGGTTAGTGATTTCAGATATCAAGACTTCTACCTTCACTGAGGCTCACTTACAACCCAACTCAAATCCAGTCAAGCCTCAGGATCAAGTCTGACTCCATAAAATATGGAAAGAAAAAGTGGGGAGGAAGAGGGAATAATTGATATATTTACTACATTAGCACCATTGTGCATGGTGTATAATCAGTGTTTTCTCATTAAATTGTTATAATTCTGTAAAGAAATTATTATGATTCTTTATTCTATCAATGAGAAAACTGAGGCTAGATAAAAATGTGATATAATCTGGAATGAGAATAAGTTTGACTATCAGTATGAAGGGTCTATTCTCTTTCTAGGAAAATGGCAGCAATGATGGTATTGAATACATCCTGTGTCATTCTCCTTTGAGTAAAATAACTGGCCCTAGAATCCCTTGGGTAAGTCACTCCTTAACTTCTTCCACTCCAATGGCACTCATCTTTTTTATTTATTTATTTTTTTTTTATTATGCATGCATTGTAAGCATACATCTTTGTTAGGTACAAATTGGGCACTCATCTTTTTAGAATGGCCCTCTGCCATTCTGCTTCCAATCACTCTGGCTCAAAGGATTCTGTACTCAGTCTTTCAGGGATGAGGGAGAGAGAGACAGAGGAAAGCAGGGGCTAGGCCTTATCCTGAATCCATATTCATAAATGTGAACCTTTTTGCAGGGAAATAAATTTCCCACCTATGGTATCTCTGTATCTTATTCAGCATCCCCCATCTCTTGATTATCACTGTGGGTTGTAATGTACACTCTATTAAATGGGCAATAAACACAGCAAGGGTTATTGCCGCACATAATAGCTAAAAGAGATCTTGTCTTTTTCCCTATTTCAGAGCCTCCCACACCTTCCTCCTCACATCCTTCCCATCTCCCTTTACAAAGAAGAGAGAAGTATGCCGTCATCTGTGGCACAGAGTCTCATCATTCATGTAGCAAAGTGAACTCTTCATCACAGCCCCCCAAATATGCTCTTCCCCAGCACCCCCTCTGAGAAAATGCACTTGCATCCATCTAGATGCTAAGGCTGGAAATCTAGGGGTGATCCCTGGCTCCACTACCTCCTTTATTGCTCTCATTGAGTCTATTACAAAATCCAAGTCTACCTCCTAAACATTTCTCTACCCAATGTTGCTGTCTCTGTCCTAGTACACACACACACACACACACATACACACACACACACACTCTCTCTCTCTCTCTCCTTTTCTCTCTCTCCCTCTCCCTTTTCCTCTCCCTCTTCCTCTTCCTCCTTCCTCTTTTTCATTCTATTTTTCCCACTCCTCTCCCTCACCCCAAGATACATTTTCCTGGCAGTAACCAGAGGGGTCTTATAAAAATCAAATGATTGCACCCCTTTCCTATGCTACCAGGTGCTACTCTGGCCACCATGATAAATGTTTTTCAGCCAGGCATGGTGGCACACACTTGTAATCCCAGCATTTGGGATGCTGAGACCAGAGGATCTGGGTTCACTGCCAGCCTCAAATACATAGTGAGGCACTCTGCAACTTACTGAGACTGTGTTTCAAAATAAAGAATAAAAAATAGAGCTGGGGGTATAGCTTGGAGGTGGAATGCCCCTGAGCATTCAATCCCCAGTGCCAGGAAAAAAAAAAGTTTTTCAGTGAATATTAAATTGTCCCCAAGACTTCTTTCTGCAGGTGAAATTTTTCCAATGTGTTCTTCTTTACACCCTTATGCCATGCTGTCCAGTCCAACTATCTTGATATCCACCCACTCTGCCTACCTATATCTCTTTCATTTGGCACATGAAATCTTCATTGGCTTGATGTCCCATTGCTAACTTCATGTCATTCCATGGTGTCACACATACATGCCATTCATTTCTCTTGCATCTGATACTTGGGCTGTATTATCTATTATCATCACCACCACCATCATATCCTCTACTACCTCCACCCCACCCCACCTCTACCCCATCTCCATCACCTCCTCTACAATCACCACCTCTTCCCATTTTCTCCATCACTCTAGCACTCACTACCACTCCCAGCACCACCATGGCCACCAAAACTGCCATTACCCCACCATCTACCACCAATAGTGAGTATTATCCAATGTTTACTTTATAATAGGCACTGCTAAGTCTCTCCATGTTTTATCACATTCAACACTTAAGGTCAAGCAGCTAGTGACTGGGAGAGCTGGATTTGAACCGCGGCATTGTGACTGCAAAGTCCAGTCGCCTAACTCTCATTCTCTTTTCCTCTATTGCTTGTAGCTCCCAGAACATCCTGGGCAGCTTTAACCACCTCCCAGCTTTACTCGATGTTCTGTCTGAGTTGAACATTTGCTGTTCTCTTTGCCTTCTGTGCTCTTCCATTCTATTTTCCGGATCAATGCTTATGTACCCTGTAAAACACTGCTATTCTTTTCCTGAGCCCTCATACTGAGGCCTCTTTGTTCTTTGGATTTGTTCCCTTATTTCCATCATAATATGCACCACACTTTAACACAATTGATTCTATGTCTAACTTTTAGAGCCACACCTGCAGCTACAAAGTGTGAAACAGAGAGTAGGTCCCATCCTAAGGCTGCTCTTTCACCCTGGGCAACTAGTGAGCACTTGGAGTTTCAGGATCTACCTCATGGTATTATTGAGAGATTAAAAGTATGAATGCTCGGGAGGCTGAGACCAGAGGAGGATCCGGGTCCGTGGCCAGCCTCAGCTACCTAGTAAGGCACTCCACAACTTGGTGAGACTCGGTTTCAAAATAAAGAATAAAAAATAGGGCTGGGGGTGTAGCTCGGAGGTAGAATGCCCCTGAGTTCAATCCCCAGGACTGCAAAAAAAAAAAAAAAAAAAAAGTATGAAAGCAGGAAAGGAAAAGTGCTTGGAATAGTTGATAGCACATAAAAAACTCTCAATAAATGTTAGATATATATTACTGTACTATTTTTCGTTAAACAGTGAATTTCTCAGGAATGAATCTTGATAATTGTATCTCATTTAATTTATAACAGTAAGGAAGATAAATACAAGCATATTAGTAACTAAGTATCTTTACAAAAAAAAAAGAAACCTTTCCAGAACTTATGAATGGCTATCATATGCTACAAATTATTATTTCCCTTTTAGAACACAAATTTGGGAATATATATCAAGAGATTGACAATATATAGGTAATTAATCTAATAATTTTTACATTGAGAAATTCATTTAAAAGAAATGACCAGAAATGCACTTAAACATTAATTTCTTCATTAATCAAATGCATGCCTGTTAGATGTCATGCACTGTGTTAGACTCAATAAGTAATGAATTTTTATCGTAAAGCAAAATTTGGAAAAGTCTAAATATTAATCAATAGGGGCTACACATATCATAAAATATTATGCAACTATAAAATAGTATTTGTCAGAAAACCTTCAAGGACATGAAATAATGCTGTTTTTTAAAAGCCAGGGTACTAAAAACTTGAAAAATATAATCCCAATATGTTGTTACATTTCTATGGAATATTTTTTTTCTTTTTTTTTTTTTTGCGGTACTAGGGATTGAACTCAGAGGCATTCTACCTCCAAGCTATACCCCCAGGCCTATTTTTTATTCTTTATTTTGAAACAGGGTCTCACTAATTTGCAGAGTGCCTCACTAGGTAGCTGAGGCTGGCCATGAACCCGGATCCTCTGGTCTCAGCCTCCCAAAAGCTGGGATTACAAGCGTGCACCACCATGCCCGTCTTGGAATAAAATTTTTGAAGAAATTTAATGACTTATTTGGATGGTAGAATTACAGATAAATTTTAATTTAATTTTCATCTTGAGATTTCAAAACAATATGGTTCAAAATTTAGATGAGTATATATTACCTTGAGAACAGAAAAAAGAAAAAAAAAAACTGGTATGATTAAAAGACGTAGAAAGTACAGAAAGATATTCTTCTAAATTGTGGGAAGGAAAAAAATATATATCGCTTTTCCATCTCTTACAAAGGGCAAAGAAAAGGTGTGTAACAGAATTTGGTGAACAGAGCATGTTTTTTGGCATCCCATAGTTGGTTCTGGGCTCTGCCTCTTTCAAACTCTGTCACTCAGACAAAATCCTACCTCTCTCTGTACCTCAGGTTTCCCATCCCGAGAATGAGACAAACCAGGTCACTTCAGAGTCTTAAGTAACCTTAATTCTTTAAAGCCCCAACCATTGCTCCCAAGATCCTATGAGGGATTCCTCTAGCAATTCTCCTAAATCAAACCAAACACTAGAAACCTTAGGCCTGGGAAATTAATAGGAAAAAAAATACCCACCCATCCGAGTGGGTGGCTTAGGCCTCAGCCTTCTATTCCGTCCCCACAAGAAGGAAATGAAACCCAGCATTTCACTAAATGACTCTGATGGTTCTCAGCCACGATGTGATGCCAGGGGAAGAGTTCAATGACCATGCCACCATCCCCGACGACCTAGAGTGACCCAGATCTCCTATCCTCCTCTGTTTTTCCATTCTCATTGAAGGATACATGGAACAACTGCATTTATAATTAATATTTTTTTTACATATTTGTCATTTAAAGTTCACCAGATTTGTAGTCAATTATTGGCTAAAAAACATTTATTATTTGTAATATATTATTAGTTTATTATGGCTCATTGCTCTAAAATACTTCGTTTAATCCTTTGCAGGTCCTTAAACACAAATATGGCAGCTATTAGCAACCTCTTCAGTCAGGCATAAAATTGTACCCAGAGGCCTCATAAACAATAGAGTGCTTTGCAAAGATTAAATCAGTGTACACAGCTGTGAAGGAGGCCATTAGGAAATGCATTATCATTCTGTTTTACTGTTACTTTGTGTGCTACTATGCTCTTGTCAATCCATCCACTAGCCCTACCTCTGCCCTGTGAGTGGAAAAGCCTTTGAATCTTACTAGCTGAGAGGCAGCCACCTGGAGAGGTGGGGCATCAAATTCTCCAGGTAAGATTAAGGGGACCTGGGTGCTGTTGGGCAAGGTCAGCCTGGGAAAAGTAGTATCACAGTGTTCAACTCTTTCTATACTACCTAAGCATAGAGGGGAGCTTCCAAGTAACAAGGCTTCTTGGAAGATGTTCATTTGAAATAACAATTATTTTCTTGCTTACTTTTGAGTCTTTATTCAATGCCCCTTGTTTCCAGAAAGAAGAGAAAGGAAGGAAAAACTATCATTCATGAAGCACTTGTTTTGCTGTGGGCCTTCTCAGATAGACATGTATTTATTCAGTACAGCACATTTTGTGGATGGTGCTGAAGCCATGTGGGAGTGTCAGAAGGGAGCTTGACATCTCTTGGGTAGGCAAACAGGTGCATTAAGGGGCAGGAGGTGATAAGGTGCCTCCAATAACATGTGAGTAGTGCACAGCTTCCCAGCAGAAGGGTATGTGAGCTAAACTATAAAGAACAAGAGCTATGAGGAGCTGTGGGGGTGGGAGACAGAAGTATATTCCAGGCTGTGGGATCAGAATACAGGAAGGCATAGAAGTGTGAGACAGGAGGGTATCTTAATTCCTCCTGTCTTCTATTGCTTTATAGCTCTTCATCCCATCATCCTTTATGGCACACACATTACCCCTTTTAATTCTGTCAGGGAAGGTGACTTACTCTACCAGAGAACCCTCAGACTAGCATTAATATGTTTCTACACCCAACACATTGAAGAAATTTTGTGTAACTCTTGCCCTTAGTATACTGTGACAAGCTAAAGGCCAGGGGTTCTGACTAATCACCCCAATATTCAGAATAAAGTGTGGTACTTAGTAAATTCCCAGGGAATGAATATGAATATGAATCTGCACATCCAGGAGAATGTCTTCAAGAAATTCAGACATATTGAGACCAGCATGGCATCTGGCAGGGAACACAGGGGCATGGGAGCTGCCTCAAGAAGAAATTATTACAGAATTCTTTAACTTTTTTTTTTTTTTTTTTTTTTGCAGTACTGGGGATTGAACTCAGGGGCATTCTACCTCCGAGCTATACCCCCAGCCCTATTTTTTTTTATTCTTTATTTTGAAACCGAGTCTCACTAAGTTGCGGAGGGCCTCACTAGGTAGCTGAGGCTGGCCGCGAACCCGGATCCTCCGGTCTCAGCCTCCCGAATGCTGGGATTACAAGCGTGCGCCACCACGCCCGGCTTAGCTCACCATTTTTTTAACTTTTTCTTTTAAAACAAGGTCTCACTAAGTTGCTAAGGGTTTTGCTACATTGCTGATGATGGTCTCAAACCTGCAGTACTCCTGTCTCAGCCTCCTAATTACTGGTATTACAAGTGTTTACCACCTTGCCTGGCTTAATCTTTCATTTTTGAAAGCTAGGCCAAGAGAAGCAGGAAGAGACTGCCATGTGTCAATTCAAAGTAGACGTTCCCTTTTCTTGTGCCTATGAGATGGCCTGTCAAATCTCTTCTCACAAATTGGTCATTTTATCTTAAGCTCTTCTCTGTCCTGCTCTCTGGACCAATACACTAACCCCTGTAGAGTTTCAAAGGTTTCCTTTGCCTTCTGGTTGGGCTGAGTCTTTCCAATGGGAAGCACTGATGGGAGGTAAAGGAACCAGAAAAGAGAGAAGCTGGGATACTTTTTCCTTCTTCCTCCCTGCTCTTGAGCCTCCTGTGTAGTAGCTGAAGTCATCCAGACTGTAGGCAGTCCTTCCTCCACAGCTTGGACTCTCACCTACTCAGGTAACACCATCTCTTCTCTTCTTCCTTCAGCACTGGGGGTGGCTACAGCTTCCCACTGTTATGGCACTGGGAGCCTTATTACCCCATACTTCATCCTTCAGCCCTGACTTGGTTCTGTGAATGGTGCCTCCATTATATTATTGTCCTTGGTCCATTTACGAAGAGCTGTTTTTTTCTAACAGTGTCCTGACTGATATACTCTCACATAGATAGGTATGGGGAAGGGCTGTTTTTCTATTCCAGATCACTTGGTGACTACTAGGATACCTGCAGCTTAAATTTGAATGCAGAATCCACCTACACATGAAGCTGTGTGATAGAAGAAATGTCCTGTGAGGAACAAAGCTTTGGTGAAGTGGCCTGACACCAGTCACAGCCTGATGGCTAGAACTGTGAAATCCTTAGCTTGTATATGTTGGGGCTAGTTTGGGGGCTAGCAGGGATAGATAGACAGGAGAAAGATAAAGGAGGAAGAAAGATGGGGACAGAGTGTGCTGATGGATTTCTCAGTCTTGCATCCAATTTCTGGTGGTCACGCAGATACGATCTACTATCTGTTTTGCAGACAGCGCAGTCAAGTGGAAAGAGGATGAATTCTCCAGAGTATAGAGAAGTTTGAGTTTAAGCCAGACTCGATCACACACTAGGTATTCCTCAGCTTGGGCATGTGACAACCTCTCTGATCCTCAGTTTTTGATATCTGTATAATGGGATAATGTATCTGTACAATAGGATAATTAAATAATAATTTGTGTGGACAGTAAAGAGGAGTACATGATATTGGAATATGTAACAGACACTGCCAGTGTCTCAGACAGAGAAAGAATATATAGAAGGTGGTTAGCTTTTCTCTGTTTCTAGATTGATGAATACATGTCACATGAATAAATGAATGAATCCCTCTTTCAATAAACCTTTTGTTATATTGTAGATTTAGCTAAAATCTGCCTTTCTGTGACTTTTACCCATTGGAGTTAGTCCTGCCCTCTAAAGCCAAACAGAATAAATCAACTCACTCTTCTAAATGAAAACCCTTCAAATATTCCTGTTTAATAAATTGAATAAATAGACTCCACTTTAATAAATTTGCCCTAGGCCTGTGGGCCTTTGCAAGACAGGCCAATATAAATGAAGACGCTGTCTGCACACGAAATGCTTGGTGAACCACATGACCTGCCATTTGGCCCCAGAGACAGAGGCTAGTGTGGAGGAGGGTCATTTAAAATGAGCTGGTAGCATTGGTCAGAAATAAAAGCTTTAGTCTTTCTGAAAGAAATCATCTTATAACTTGATTTTTTAAAAATGTATCATGCATTTTTTTAAGAAAAATCAATCCTTCCTTCTCTCTTTTCTCTGTTTTTCCTTCCCTTGCTCATTTATTAAAAATATACTGAATACTTATTGGGCCACCTACTCTGCTGAGTTGTTCACAAGCTTATCTCATTATCTCATTTAGTCCTTACTCTGATGGAGACATAATATCAGCATACCCATTGTATAAAAGAGGAAACTCTGGTTCTATGCCATTTTTTGCCCCCCAGGACATATAGAGCTACAAGTAAAAGGGCTGGGACTCAAAGCCCGTTAGATTTAAGAATGGAGCTGTAGGAGAAGAGAGAAATCACACACAACATAACAACAACAACACACACACACACACACACACACACACACACACACACACACTGCATTAGGTCTTAGAGGTCTTCCCAGGCAATAAGGAAATAGCATAAGCCAAAATGGGGAGATATTCAAGAATCCACTTGGTCTGGAGAATGGTTATTAATTTGAGGTGCCAAAAGCACAAGGGTACTAAGTTAAGTGGCGGCGATGGGGCAAGATAGGTAGGCAGGACTCAAATGTGAAGCACAGGACTGTGACAGAGAGCTTTGGAGCCTGGGCTTTATATTGCCGTGATAAGGTGGCTCCAGGAACAGCCATCACTATTCCTCTGGGGTTTAAGACCGATTTTATTGACTTCCACGCTCAGTGGCCAGCTGCCCACCCACCAGTGCGCTTCTGTCGCTACGGGAGCTCAAGGGTCGTTTTTCTCAGGTTCACCTAGGGTTGGCTAAAAACAGATATTGGGCTTTTAAATCACTAGAAGGTGAAAACAAATGAAGATAAGCTAGCCTATATAAAAAAAGACAAAAACACAAAGGAAGTCCCAAGAAAGAATAAAGAAGAGAAAGCATAAAACAAAAAGACAGGAATAAGACCAAACATATCAGTTATGACAGTAAATATAAACAATTTAAGTTATCCTAATAAAAGATAAAGTCTTTCAGATTGGGTTAAAAGCAAAATTTAACCATATGCTGTTCAATACAGATGAACAGTAAAACAAAAACAAGAAGGGAGGAGGGAGACTGGGGAAATATTTATCAAGCACATAAAGCAAACAAAAAGAAAGCTGTGATTGGCCACAGTTCAAAGTGGAATTCAGTGTAAAAAGTATTATATGAGACAAAGAAGGTTATTTTATATTGTTAAAAGGCATACTTTACAATGAAGCAATAAGAGACATGCTTCTTCTACCTAGTAGCAAGTATATAAAGCCAGAATCTTAGAAATGTAAGGAGATGATGATAGAAACAACTTTAACCAAAAAAATTAAAATGTTATTATTAATAAGTCACATATGCATCTCTTAAAACTTACTAAAAGCTAACTTAATGGAGTATTTACAATATTCTGGGCACTATTCTAAATATTGACGCATACTATAATGTTTGAGATAGAATATTATGTGGTATAAAGTTATTATTCCTGTATTAAAGATAAAAAAAAACTGAAGCACCAGGAGGTTAGCTAATTTACCTATGATTGTGATATGGCTATGCTGCCTGAGGGAGTAAGCTGGGTCCTAAATGGAAGCAGCAGCCACAGAGCCATTCCTGTTCACTGTCATGTTAAATGACCTCCGAGGAAGAAGAAACAGTCTTTTGAAGCAGACTAGAACGTTGACCATCCAAAGTGATCACATGCTAGGCTACAAAGGAAACCTCAAAAAGATCCAGAATGGACAAAGGGCCTGAACACAATGTAAATGTGGACTTCAATGACCCTGAATTTTGACCAAGATGGCACATGTGTGCATGTGTGTGTACACACTCACTCTCACACCCACATAAACCCACTGTAGGAAGATGATACAAAATACTAAGCGAAACATCTGAAAACTGACTTTGTCCTTGAAGAGACTCTCCATGACCAGTGGAATCTATCCTGGCCTACAGAGGTAAATACAGTAAATATAATACTTCCTTTGTGTGTATGTGTGTGTGTTCCTGGGTACTGAACCCAGGGATGTTCTACTTTTGAGTTATGCTCCCAGCTATATTTATTTATTTATTTATTTATTTATTTTCTACTTTGAAAAAGGGTCTAAGTTGCTGAGGCTGGCCTCAGACCTATGATCCTCCTGTCTCAGTCTCCCAAGTGTTTGGGGTTATAGGCATGAGCCACCATACCCAGCATAGTAGTACCGCTTATTAGTAACTAGGACAAAACCCCATGGGCACGTTGATAGATCATCCTGTTCCTAGTGAAAGGCAGCTTTATGGAGCAGGGGCTGGGCTGGTGGCATTAAGAAGTGTGGGCCAGAAAAAAGGGGCTGTTATACTCTATCAGGTACCAAAATCAATGACTCAAATAGAAGCAGCAATGCAGAAATGATCAGGAGTGTCCATGCCAAACAAGTAGTAAAATTGCCTAGTGTTGAAGGGACCTTTGATCTGGTTCTGAACTTCCCCAAGTCAAGGTTAGTCTTGGGCTGGATCTGGAGCTGCAAGTGGTGGTCATGGCAGAGTAGTGGTGGTAAAGATGTGGAACTGGAGGGTGTATCATGATCCTCATTTTGCAAAGGGGGTGCCAATGAGATTAGATGCTTAGCAGAGCCTGGAAATTCCAAGAAGGTCCACTCTGGTATGTAATCTTCATGCCTATAGGACAGAAACTCTACATCAAGTTTGAGGGTCATGTCCAAAGATAATAGTAGAAAGTAAGATATTCTCTTAAGGGACTCTGAATCCTTTGAAAACAGAGATTCTGTTTCTGCAATATTCGAAACCTGAGCTACTGTTACCTTAAACATTTGTTTGCTTCTTATATGGCTTACACTTGGGACAGGGTACTTGAGACAGAGAAATTAACATGTGATAACATTTTGGCTTTTTTTTTCTGGTCAGTTCTTTTTCTTACCTGAGTATAGAGACATGTATGTGTGCATTTGTACACAATTACAAAAGTGAAATGGAAAACATAACTCATGTTTGGTGTCCCAATTTATTCTTCATCATTCTGTCATCATGGATGTGGAAGGGAGAGATTTTATGGGAGAGATGAGCATCGACAGGCTGGAAAAGCAAGATAGAAACAGCAAAGTTGAATCTGGACACAGGTGAGGGGACATAGTAGGATAGACGCCATGGGGGAGATGCTGGGAGGGAGGGAGGAAGTAGAGATGGGGCTCCACACAGCACCTCAAGAAGCTTCTCTGAAGAGAAAGTATGAGCTAGATCTGAGGGGTTTAAGGCAAAAATGAATAGTGGAAAGAACATGTGCGTGCCTGGACCAGAATTTATACCTCAGCTCAACCTCTTACAAATCATAGGACCTCACAAGGTATGAAGTAGGGGCTAGTCAGTACCATGGCGCTTCATACTGAACCTGATGTGCCCTGTTCCCTGTAAAGAAATTGAGGTTCAAACATGCAAAACAGCTTGCCCAAGGTCACAGTGTAAAAGTGTCAGAGTTAGGATTTAATCATATATTGCCTAACTCCAGGTAATGCTGTTGCTTTTAAATGAGATAATTCAACCATTTACTATGAAATATGACTCCATAGCCGACATAATTAGTTCTTACTAAAAAAGGAGACAAAGACATACATCATCTGAAATCCTTTGTTCTTAAGCATTATGTTCCACGGGTCTTCCTCAAGCTCTGTGGTGTGACCTGAGGACTTTGTATGGACCAGGCCTGGGGTACTGGGCTGCACCCTGTCTTTTCAGTGTGACAGTTTATTTGATGTAATATACTTCCACAATCATATGCCTGTGTCCCCTTCTGCAGCTCACATGATCTTGCTTCCCGACATCATTTTTTTCCCATTTGACTGAGAGGTCTGACCTAGAATGGCTGTGCGTGACTTGAAATTTAAGCACTCCTCTTTCAACTCTCTGATACGAATCTTCTGCCTTTAATGATGCTCCCAGTGGCTCCTCGCCCATTCCTTTTCATTTCTGCTAGGTGCTTTTAAGTTTGGTTTTTCTTCTACCCCACGTGAGTTTCCCAAGGCTTAGTTTCAGAGTCTGGGCTCTCTCAAGACTCAATCAATTCCAACATTCAATTAAGCTAATTAAGTTCAGGTTGCCATCAATATATTTCTTAATTATGGTTTAAACATAGGTAAAACCTAGAATTGTTCATCAACAGCCCTTAGCCTCAGCTGAAAGCTAGAATCTACCATTAAGAATTCCCATGAGTCAAATTGAGGTTCTGACAATAGTGAGAAAGACCACATGTGTATTTGCATAGGATTTGCATATATCTACATAGGTTAGTCTCTTCTGTAGTACATTTCCAATTAAAATGTTATTATTTTGGCCTTGAAGTTGTTGTTTCCTGATTCTCCTATTCTCTAGTACCATTAGCAACACCTGTTCACTTTAACATGGATTTCTGCAGGAGAGGGAAACAGAATGACAAAGAGAAAGAACACAGCTAGCAATGGGGCCCCAAATATTAGCACACACATTGGAGGTCGACTCACCCTAGCAATTAGGAGATATTTTTGGCAGAGAGAAGACTCTGAGCTATCTGAGGGAAATTGTAGAGTAGCTGCAGGACTTTTGAGCAAAAGAGATTAGTGATACACACATATCCGAATTTATAGCAACACAATTCATGATAGCCAAATTATGGAGTCAGCCTAGGTGCCCATCAACAGATGAATGGATTATGAAATTATGGAATATGCACACAATGCAATTCTATTCAGCCATAAAGAAAAACAAAATTATGTCTTTGGCAGGAAAATGGATGGACCTGGAGAATATTATGTTAAGTGATATTAACCAGTCACAAAAAATAAAGGGTCATATGTTCTTCCTCATATTTGGAAGCTAGGGAAAAATTTGGATACAAGGGGAACTCTGGATAAAGGAGAACCCCAGAGTGGGAGGGGAGGGAGACTTGATGATGGAAATACTTCATCTGATACTATGCACATATACAAGTTATCAATGCCCATCTCAATACCATGTACGGGGAAGGGGAGGGATTGGAATGGGATCCTGGAGGAAGCTCAACAAGTGCTGTTTGCATCATGTATGTCCCTATCACGATGAACTTCATTACAATGTATGATTATAATGCAGAGAGAGAGAGAGAAATTGTACAGAATGGCTGGGTTGGTCGCCTCCTCTCCTTTCCTACCACCCCTGCCTTTGCTACTGGCTGAAGTTTTTCCTTCCTTTTAGTGATTGTTTGCTTGTTTGTTTTGCCTGCAACATGTAGATTTCAGAAGTTTTGGTCCTTTCATTCCTGGATTTCTGAGGCCATCCAGTGCAGCACACTTCTCTCTGGGATGAAGTAGGGCCTAACACAGAGGCTTCTGAGACTTTCGAATATGCTTAACCAGAGAATTCTGCCTTTGGTTATATTATACATTAATTATTTCATTCATTCATGCACACACATGCATGAATGCATGAACACACATGTGAACACACACATACCCATGCAATAATGCCTGCTATGCCTCAAATACTATACTGGTTCTCTAAAATATTACTTTTCAAACAGTTTTCAGGTTTAAAAAAAATCAAATGATACTAGAACTCTTAAGACTCTAAGACACTGACACTTCCAATAATTATCACAGTGTTTCATTGTGTACAGGATTTCCACAAGGTCCTATTAATGGGCCTATGGCCCTATTTCTACAAAAGGAAGGAATATGAATGTTACCATCCTCAGAGAAGGAGCCCATTAGGAATGGAAGAGGGACACACTTGCCAAGTCTCTCTGAATGACATACTCTTTGAATAATTGTTTGTTCTAATCTTCATAACAACCCTGAGAGTGTTTTCAGATGATGTAATGGAGGGTCCCAGACAGTAAATGATTTGTCCCAGATTATAAATATGATGCGCCTGTATTTGGACCCCATCCCTGTCAATGCCTTCTCTTTCCACCACACTGGGGAATGCTCAGATGTTTGTAAGCTGCTGGCCTGCCAGTCTCTAACATGCAGACTGAACCTGGCATGTAGGTGAATGTGCTGTGTCCTATGAATGGGGGGAAGAAGACATTGATGTGCTGGGAGACCAGGGAAAGGTCTGCCAAGGGTAGCCATGGTGTTAAAGACTGAGGATTTAAAGCAAAGAGACCCTGAGAATGGCCTTGTATGGGAAATCTTCACATGAGGAAATAATGCTCAAGTACATCTACAGAAAAAATAAAAAAGAATCCAATGACTAACAGCTCATTATAAAATGTTACTACATTTTCTATACTTTTTTCTTTTCTCTTCAACCCAGAGAAATAAATATCCTGATTTTGATAAAACAGAGGGGCAGTATATTTCAGAATGAATTAGCCTGAGATGAAGACCTTCAGAAGGCTGGGGTTTTCTTAATTTTATTAGACAGAAGGAAGGCTTGGGCACCTGTGTGTGCACAGCACCCTCAGCACAGGGTGAACATAGAGAGAAATGAAGTGAGGCAGAAGCATCAACAAGTAACCACTTCTCCAAGCTCAAAACTTGAAGCTCAGGATTTTAAAAATATGCTTTTGTTTTACTCTCATTCATGCCCTCATTCAAAAAATTCTTGAGTGTCCATATCCCTCCTGGGGATATGGAAATAAACAAGACTGACAATGACCCTGCCCTGATGGAGCTGACATCCTAGTTGAGGGTCATTTACTAACAAATAAGAACTATTATGCTGACAAAAATAGATGCTGTGAAGGTACTAATTCAGGTGAGTTTATGGGACATGCTGCCAATGTGAGTTCAGGCTGGTTTGTCAGGAAAAAGGACCCTGAGAAAGGGGTGGATGGGCAGACACTCAGACAGAACGAGAGGAAGCCATTCCCCAAACAGTTATCTGAGAGAAAGGTGACAGAAGGAAGAGGGACCAGGTCTTTACACCTGAGAAGGCTTGTCTGTGAATGACTAAGGACATTTGCAGAATAGAGCATATAATGAAAAAAAGTAGCAGGTGGAAGCCAGATTGCATGAGCACTATGCCACTTTCACAGCATTTTGTGCTCATCTGAAGCATAATACGGAGACCACAAGGGATCTAAGAAGGAAGGGGCATGACCTTACTTATATTTGAAATCATCGCTCTGACTTCTCAGTGGAGGATAGACTGCAGGTTGGCAGGGATAGATAACAGACTCAGGAGGCTACCCCACTACTCCAGTGAGGCATGGTGCACAGATGGATTAGAATGGAGGGGATACAAAGTGAAAAGGATCAGGATGGATTCTGAAGATAGAACTGTCAGATGAAGAGGTCAGTGGAAGAAAAGGAAGTGTAGAGAATGATTATAAAGTCTCGGACATGAGCTGGAATTGGCCTGGGAATTATCAGCAGATACTTGGTGTCCACAGCGATGGGACTGGATGTGCCCTTGATAGTAGATGTAGTTAGAGAAGAGGCTGGAGAGTCACGGGAATCTGCAGAGGTAAGATTGAGCCCACTTTATAGATGAAGAAGGGTGCTTCTTCTCAGGTGATAAAATAATCTTTTCAGGAGCACACTGTATCTATGTAAGAGCATTTACTATGGTATATCACAACTCTCTTATCAATCTTCTCTATGTGAGAAGAGCTATTAAATGTCAAGGATCATGCTGTACACAACCCTGTGCATGCAGCATCTAGCACTTGTCAACAAATGCAGTAGGGTACATATAAAGAGTCTATCAATAACAAGTGACTATTACACCCATCTCTAACAGAAGAGGTTCAGTGGGGATATGTTCAGTAGATGGTTGGACCTATAAGGGGTTGTAGATGTTACACTCAGGATCTAAAATTAATAATCAGCACCTAGAACAAAGTCTGACACACAGAAGATGCTCCATAAATGCACCTTCACTGGCTGAATAATTGCTGCCATGAGGAATGTGACCTATGCAGACATTTGATGGGAGTCCCACTCAACTGAAACCCAAGGGTCTAAGAAATATTCTTTGCATAATATTTCCTAGTTCTTCTTTATGGCTGAGTAAAATTCTATTATGTGCATATACCACATTTTCATTACCCATTCATCTGTTGATAGACATCTAGGCTGATTCCATAATTTGTCTACTGCAAATCATGCTGCTATAAACATGGGTATGACCATGGGTATGACCATGGGTATGCGTGCATCACTATAGTATACTAATTTTAGTATCATGAGCATTGAGAAATGAGAAGAAGCAATGAAGGGCCTTTTCGAGTCACAGGGAGAAGTTGGTCAGGAGACAAGAGACACTGTAACGTAACTCATGACACTGCAGCTTAAAATGATTTAAGAAAAACAAAAAGAACAGGTGGCCATTGCTAGGGACAACTCACTTTCCAAAGTGTTGAGGAAAAAAATATGAGGTTTGACTCTTCATATAGCTAAAGTAGTTCATGTTCAGGACCATCCAAAGTGAAACACCGACTACCTCATCATGAGGAGTCTCAGGAAAGTGATATCTGAATGGCTAAATGGCCTTGGCATCTTGGGAAGAGTTCTGAAGATAATGTGGACATATAAGGAATAATGGACTACGTAGTGATGATGGGAATGGGGATAGGGATGGGGACAACAGCTAACACTACCATAGATCTTTCTCTGTGCCAGGCACTGTTTAAGTATTTTATCTATAACAACTCATATTATCCTTATAACAGTTCTATGAGGCAGGTACTATTACTATCTCCATTTTGTAAATGATGAATCTGAGCTGTGGATATTAAGCAATTTGTGTGTGACCACAGAACCAGAAAGATGAAGCCAGTGGAAAACACAAGATGGGTATAGGCAGGAGTTATCCATCACCCAGCTACCACTTACTAAGAACTAGGTATGGGCCAGGCATTATGCTAGAGGTTGGACTTGGGCTTCATAGAGAAATGTATAAGTGTGATGAAATTAAGATAACTGTCAAGTGTTTAAAAATTATTGCAGTTTTTTTCTTATGGAATCATAGGATATATAGGCAGAGAAGACCTTAGAAATTTATCTAGTACAAGGTTCCAATTTTACCAATAAGAAAAATAAAGCCTGGAGAGGAGAGGCACCTCACCCACTGACACCATATTAATGACAGAACAAGACCAAGATCCCAAGACTAACTCTTGCTCACATTACTTTTCAAAAACCAAGCAGACCCAATGGAATATACTTAATTACTTGGGAGTTGAGCCTGGGTGGCTTTGTGGAAATTTCAAGATATTTCACACACACACCCCCAGTCAAGTATGATTGACAAGCATGTCACTTGGAATTGTACTTATTAGGAATTATTCATTTACCTCATTTTAAATACTAGGGAACTATGGTTCAGTGTGATTAATAACATGCCCCAGGTTTCCTGGTAGGTTAAACAACTACTGTGGTGGATTTCACATTCTGCCTCAATGGTATGGAAAGATCACTTTTTTCAAGGATACATCCAGGCTACTCAAACCCAACTATTGCTCCTATGGGCAGCATTGGTCATAGGCTGCTCCAGGAGTTCTCTGAACTCTGAGGTGTGGATAGGTGACCATCAAGACTCAGGTGTAACAGAAAAAAAAGCCACTCTTGTAGATGTTAATCACTCACACACACACACACACACACACACACACACACACACACACACACCTACCTTCTAACTGCTGCCTTAACATCTGGCATGCCAGGTGCTTCTCAGGGACTGGCTGTGGCATCCATCACAGTTGTGAAGCTGTGGAAAGTCACCTGTCTGGCTGATGACTGACTGACTATCTGGATTCATTTCAAGCTCTCTCTTTCTCTGCTTATAGCAACTCCTTCAAATTGGGCTCCCTGAGGTAAGAGGCCAGTGAGACAATGGCCAAAGGCATCTTAGATGTGCTGAAATTTTACCTGATTAAGAAGAAACTAGAGTTGGGAAAACAGTTCACTCCACTCACCTGAGGGAAACTTAGTCACATGGATGACTCTTAAGGGAAATACTGCTCCCTGACATTCAGGAGTTGCTATTCCAAGTGTGGGATGCAGACTCGGCATTGGTCAGAAGCTGTGCCCGGAGCTTCCCAGTCTCCCTCTAGCTAAAAACCAATTTTCCAGCAGGCACTTCTGCAGGGAGTTGTCATTTAAATACTGAAGGAGACAGTGATGGCCTATAAAAGCAAACACATGCACACAGAGCTTCCTTAAGTGGCCAAGGTGCCTGTCTGCTCTGTATTTCTCAGCTGGGCTCCAACACTCAGACCTACTTCCTGGTCTGAACCCCAAATTATTGGTTCCCATCAGTCCACCTGCAGACTTATTTCTCATCTCCCTTTCTCCCTTCTCCTTACATTTTCTTCCTATTAGTGGTTTATATTTGTAGCTCAGACTAAACATTTGGAATCATTCCTCCAGTTTGGGTTCTGCTTTTCTACAATATATAATATTATTGCTCATAATTGATGTTATAATATTGTATTTAACACATATCCTACATTGAGATATTCTATGGGCCAGACACTTTAACAGGAACCTCATATTCATAACTTCATTTTTTCAACAACTTTGCAAAATAACTTGTATTATACCCATTAAAGAAGACTGAGGCTTAATGAGTCCTCAGAGTCAGACAGTGACAGACCAGGCACACTGGAATTCAGATCTACCTCACTTCAAATCCTGAGAACTTTGCACAATGCTAATTCACCTTTATCTTCTGGGTCATTCTGTCCTTTTTTCTCCAACCTAACTAGTTACACTGCATTTCCTGGGACCCCTTGATCTGCCTGAGTAATGGGCTCCTTTGATGTTAGAGGTGAAATATATTTTCTAAGACCAATGGAGAGATGAAGAGAGAAAACAAAAGGGATGAGCACATGAACTGATTTCAATGCTTCTTTGCACAACGTGAACACCAGGGTTGCTCCATGATGAAGGTGAAACCTACCTTTTGACAAAGCCCTCTAGTAATCCTCCCCATGCTGATAACCTCCCTTCCACTAAAAACAATCCAGGAAGACACTTCAGCTATTTCTGGAATTTGCATTCTAGTTTTCAGAGCTGTTACATCTCTCTCTATTCAAGTAGGCTCCAGAACAACACTTGTCCCATAGTTCAGATGAAGAAAATCAATGAAAGAGAGGTGAAGAGACATCCTTAAGGACACAGTGACTTACTGATATAGAAGGTAATTAGACCCCAGTCCTTTAGATGCTTCAATTTGGGTTTTTTTTTTTTTCAAATAAAGCCTAGAAAATAAAATGTATTTTGAAGAGAATTTACATTTGCTGAATACCTAGTTACTGTAGAACATTGTCCCTGTACCATACTTTGCACCATACATTACACTCATAATATTCCTATGAAGTAGACAATACTGTGGCTCTCCGTTTTCTAGGTTAGAAAATTGAAACTCAGAGAGTCAGTAACCTGACCGAAGTCAAAGTGGTCACTGAGAGTCTGGATTACACAAAGGTGCATCTAGCTGCAAAACATTCTCTCAAGGCTGCCTCATGGAATGTTTTTATTCTCCATGGAATCCAAGATGCTTCAAGATGCCACATAGTGGTGAGAACACAAGGATGCATCCTGATGGCACCCTCTGGTTGCTAGGTAACGCCTGTTTGGCACAATCTGGTGAATATCCTTATGGTTTCTCTTGCCAAGAAGAGCTGGTAATGAGGATTGTAGTGAGGCAGGCCTGATTTTTAGAAGCCACAAAAGTATCTCTGAATGATTAGGATCTAAAGGCCCAACAGCTTTGCCATGACAGTGTAAATATTGTGTGTTGGATGGACAGACACCAAATGAGGACATTTCATTTGTGTGATGTGAAAGCTGCCACTTCTGAGGATTTCAAAACAAATAAACACTCCATTTGCCAAAAGGAAGAGCCCAGGACAGACCTATTACAACTGGAGATGGTGACTGTAATTTCCTTGGGAAGCTGAAAACCCACTAGTAATGCTGGGTAAGTTGGAAGCTCACAATAGACATAACACCCTGCTTTCACCACTTCATGGAGTGACCTGCTGGGCCAACAGAAGTGGAATTCTGCAGCTGTGGAATAAGATCCAAACACTTATTCCCACCAACTCAGAGATGAGAGCAAGTGTTGAAACACAAGGCTTGAACTTGTCTGTAGTCCATGTCTAAGCAGAGTCAGAGTATATGGGGTGCAAGCATGGACTTTCCTGAAACAGACCTTGTCCTAGTTAGCTAGAACAAAGTATTCTAGACTGGGTGGCTTACAAAAAATAAGCATTTATTTCTTATGGTTCTGGAAGCTTTGAAGGCCAAGATCAGAGTGCATGTGTGGTTGTGGTCTGATGAGGAATCTCTTCCAGGTTGCATTTAGCCAGCTCGCCCTCATCTCTTCTCATAAGGGCATCAATCCCACCCATGAGGGTTGTACCCTCCTGAAATAATCACATATGAAAGACCTCAGCTTCTAATATCATCACTTTGAGATCAGGGTTTCAAACAAGAATTTTGGGAGGATAGAAGCAGCCAGTCCACTACAAACCTATATTCAGAGTCGACTCCTTCAAGTTGTATGTTACTGGGCAAACTCTCTAACATCCCTGAGCTCATTATTGTCATCTATCACATAGAAATAATATTCACTTTTATCCCAGAGGGGTTTGTGATGCTTAAATGATGTAATACTTTTAAGTCCTTAGCATCTTATGTACTTACTATTATTCAATATTTACTATTATTCATTACATATATATATTACAATATGTTTTTGTATGTATTATATTGCATATGCATGTTTTTGTGTATTATATTGTGACATGTTGTTGCTGTTGTGTCTCAAAATTTTTTTAGAAATAGGAGAAACATGAGAAGTCCAGTATTTCTCTCAAAGTAGCAATCATCTCTTGTAGAATCCAATTAAATGGTTATTCTCTTTCAGCTTAAATGCTCCCAATGATGGGGAGCTCAGCAGCTTATATGGCAGCCTATTTCATTTCATTTGTTGGACACTGATGGAAAATAATTTACTGAATTCAGTCAATCAATATCCCAGGTTTCTACCCTTGGTCCCACTTCTGCTCCCTAGGATCACAGGAAAAAAATAATGCTAATACCTTTTAACTCCTATTACATATTAACAGGAATCTAGGTAATTTATTCGCTGTGGTTAACTATGACAATGACCTCATGAAATAAATCATATTATCTCGATATTTTGGATTGGTAAATTGAGTAAATGAAGGCAATATCCATGTGCTTAGCTTTGCCATACTTAAAGTTAGGACTTACGTGTTGAACTGAAATTTACTGAACACTTTCAATGTTTAAGATTGTTATATTCTAGTTTCTAGGAATATGGAGGGGTATGCTTCAAAACTGTTCCACTTAGGGGATATAGAAAGAAAATAGAAAAGGAAAGAAAAAGATTGAAAAAATATATATTTGCTAAAGATATATCTGACAAAGAACTTGTATCTGGTTATACAAAAATCTTTAGAAATTTTTACAACTCAAAAACACAATAATCCGCCGGGCGTGGTGGCGCACGCTTGTAATCCCAGCATTCGGGAGGCTGAGACCAGAGGATCCGGGTTCGTGGCCAGCCTCAGCTACCTAATGAGGCACTCCGCAACTTAGTGAGACTCGGTTTCAAAATAAAGAATAAAAAATAGGGCTGGGAGTATAGCTCGGAGGTAGAATGCCCCTGAGTTCAATCCCCAGTATTGCAAAAAAAAAAACAAAAAAACAAAAAAACACAATAATCCCACAAAATGGATGCTCCATCAAAGAGGAGATAGATTACAAACACATACAAAGATGCTTAATTTTTTTTATTATAAGAGAGTTGCAAGCTAAAAATAAAATATTTACTGTAACTCTCTAAACTGACCAAACTTAAACTAACCTTATTGAATGTTGGGGAAAAAAAGGAACAACGGTGTCTAACATACACTGTTGATAGGAACATAAAATGGTATAACCACTTTGGGAACAAATTCAACAATTTCTTAAAGAGCTAAATATATGCCTATCATACAACCTGGCAATTTTACTTTTTGGTATTTACTCAAGGAAAATGAAAACATGTCTCTACAAAGACTTGTATACCAATGATCATCCTAGATTTATCTGTAATAGCCAGATACAGCCCAATTGTCCAGCAAGTGAGTGGTTTAATTAATTGTGGTATATCCATATAATGGAATACTAATTGACAATGAAAAGCAGTGAACTATTGGATACACTTAACAACATGGATATATCTCATAGTATCTATGCTGAGAGAGAATCTGGACAAATATTTTATATTATGTGATTCCATTTGTATAAATTATTAGAAAATTAAAACTCACCACAACTACTGTGTCAGAAAGCAAACCAGTGATTGCCCTAGTATAGGGTGGAGGAGGGGCATTGTGAGGGATTCCAATCACAAAAGAGCATAAGAAAAATCTGAGGTATGATGGAAATGTTTATTATCTTAATTGTGGTGATTATTTCACAGATATATATATATATATCTGTGAAATATATATTAATATATATATATAATTTAATATATTATATATTATATTATATTTTAACATTTTATGTATATATGTATATATAATGTTAAAACTCATCAAATTATGCACTTTCTGTATGGCTTATTATATAATAAATTATACCCCACACAACTTAAAAATGGAGACATAATTGTATAATCAGATAGCCTTGTGGTCTGGTTGAGTTCTCTGAGCCATGATATTAATCTGTAGGCTTCGATAGCTGGGTGATGTCCACTACAAAGCTGGCTGTATGCACCATAGGGGACTACCGGGTGCTGACACTGGGGCCGCCACCCATTCTAGCAAGAATGTAGATTCTTTGTCTCCACCACAGAAGTTTTACAGAAGCCAATTGGGAACTAGGAATGGGGGTAGGTAGAAGAGGAGCATTTAAAGAGGAGAAAAAAGAAGAAGAAAATGTATACGCAGGCTTTGGATTGCTAAATGATCCATTAGCACACCAGGGAGGAAAAAGAAACAGTTAAGATCTGAAGCAGAGCTAGGACCTGGAACACAGCACATGTGTGATAAGATCACCATTTATTCCTCCTTTCATTCAGCCCATGAGTATGGGGCTCCCACTCTGTGTCAGACACTTCTACACGCCTGAGGTCCAGCTGCAAACTAGAGATAAGATGCCTGCTTTCATAGAGCTCACATTCCAGGGGGATGCAGGGGAGCATCAATTCATACATGAAAGTCCATGATGTCAGGAGGTGACGTGTGCCAGGGAGAGAAGGAAAGTGGGGAGGGGAGCACAGGGGGCTCTTTGAGATCGAGTAGCCTGGGGAGCCTGCATGGGAGCACCTGGAGTAGAAACTGAGCAAGCCAGTGTGAGCCATTTGGATGTTAGGAAAGACTCCCTTCAGGAGAAAAATGTAAAAAAGGTCATGAACAAGAAACAGGGTGGAGTCTAAATTATCTTTCTGGTATGGTATTGTGATAACAATTACAATCATTTCTCTTTATTGAGCACTCTCTAAGCACTATGATTTTAACTAAGAGCTTTAATTCTTAGCTCAATCCCATGAGGCATGTGCTAGTGTTATCCTCATTTCATAGCTGAGGAAACAAACTATGTAAATTGCTGAAAACTGCAGTCAGGAATTAACTGTGGGAGGTGTTTAGATCTACCAGGTCCACTGACCTTTGATCCCAAACTCAGGAGCACCCAGTGGACAAAGTCAGGGGGCACAGGTTTATGAAGCCCCCGCAGTGTGACTTCAGATAACTTATTTGTCTTCACAGCTATCTGCACTGGATCTAATTCTTTCCTTGCTTATTTCAGAAACAGTGCTTTGTAAACCATGCAAGTACTACATGAAAATAAATACTTGGAAGTGCTCTAAAAAAATGGAATTTGACCTTTTTTTCAAGTCACTCCTTCTGTTTAATGTACCATCAGAATAGAAGATTTAAAAAGTCTAGCATGGCACATCCACCTATGTGATTATTAGGAATGAATGGTCCAAGCTACCATCACCTTGCACCTGGATCATGGATCTTCGTGAATCCTCTCTTGTTCCTGTCCATACTTTGTACAGTGTTACAGTAATCCCTTGAAAAGACTAATTAAATCCCCATAATTAGTTATCATAATGCTGGCTATTGTAAGAAACAAATCTTATCATATCAGTGGCTATTAGATGTTTGTTTTTTGTACACAGAGAAATCCCATCCACATTGAGGTGGGTAACAGGAACCCAGACAGACTCCTTCTACCTATTTACTCTGCTATATTCTAGGGTCTCACAGATGCCTCCTTCTGGAAGGTAGAAAAGCTAAAACAACAACAAAAACAAAATGATCACAACCCCCAGAGAGGTCAGACTTGCCTCTTCAAAACCCCAGACTAGAAACGATACACATAACTTCCTCTCACATTCCTTGACAATAAATAATCCTGCACACACACCCTGTTCAGACAGTTGCCCTCCAGGGACAATGGAACATTATGGTAGAAGGACCTCAGATTCAGGGTGGATAACTAGCTGTCTCAGACCTAGTCCATTCCTCTCTTATTAAGGGTCCAAATGATGAAATTTGAAAATCTCAAGTACAGCCTATTGGACCTTACATAGTTTGGCCTTGACTTATATAGCCAGCTTCATATCCTGCTGTTCTCTCTGGTCTCCATGATCTAGATATAGTACATACAGCACTGGCCTTTTTATGCCTAACAAGGGGTGAGCTTCAGGTTCATTGGACACAAGAATCTCTCCCTCTTCTTCTTCTCTCAGACCTCATGTGCTTCCCTTCTATTCTTTATTTGGATTTCTCCTTTTTCTCTAAGCCACACTAGCTCCTCCTGTTCTTCATGCTCCCCACTTCTGTCCTGCCCTCTTCCCCACACTCTCAGGACATCTCAGATACTTGTGGTCACCTGTTTCATGTTTAAAAGTAAGTCTATAATCAACCTGTGTGGATTCTAAGCATAAGCCCACTCCCTCCTGGCTGCATAGACTTGGCCAAGTCATTTATACTTTCTTAGCATATTTGGACTGCATAACAAAATACTAAGGACTGCACAGCTTATCAACAACAAAAACTTGCTTCCCACAGTCCTGGAGTCTGGGAAATCCAAAGTCAAGGTGCCATCAGATTTGATGTCTATTGAAGGGTTGATTTCTGGTTCAGAGGAGGTACCTTCTAGTTGAGTCCTCACATAGTAGAAAGGGCAAGGTGGTTCTCTGCAGTCTCTCTTAGATGGACCCAATCCCTCTCGTGAGGGCAAAGAACTTCAACACCATGTGGATTTTGAGAACACAAATATTCAACCACAGTGCTTCCATTGCCATCTTGTCCTCATTTGTAAAAATACGGATGATTATTACTCATCCTTCCTTCGTTGACTATGGTAAAGATTAAATATGAAAATGCAGGTAAAATATTTAGTATCATATTTGGACTATAAGAGATCATAATTAGCAACTGTTATTAATTGCTCCTATTCTTTCCCTCTGTAGGCTGAGGTTTAGCCCCTTGATCATCTAATTTGCTATGCATCTTCAGAATGTAGCACACTACCTGGCTGCATGGGCCTTCCATGAGTAACTGGAATAAATCAGTGCTCTCATTTTGCTTTTCTATGGTGGGCTTCCTTTAAGAAATAAGTTTCTGTCTCTTGTCCCTCATTTTGCTCTGGTTTGTACTATTCTATGAAGGAAATAGAATTGTAGCACAGAACAGTGGTTAGGAGCTCAATTCTATAGCAAGATTCTGGGCCCAGCAGACCATCTCCCAGCCCCCTAATTCAGAGGAAGTTATTTCTCTCCTCTACCCCTCTGTGCCCCTCACTGTGAGATGGAGATAAGGCAGAGGATTCCTGTGCCTGTATGGAAGAAGCAATCCTTAAATGATAGGCTTTTTTTTCCATTTGTTTTGAGGGCTTCTTTTATTACAGAAAATGAGCACTGTGTTTCACTTAATATGCCATGCCATTCCTTCCTTTCTTTGGATAATTTTTTTTTTTTTTTTTTTTTTTTTTTTTTTTTTTTTTTTTTTTTTTTTTTTTTTTTTTTTTTTTTTTGCGGTACTGGGGATTGAACTCAGGGGCATTCTACCTCTGAGCTACACCCCCAGCCCTACTTTTTATTCTTTATTTTGAAACCGAGTCTCACTAAGTTGCGGAGTGCCTCACTAGGTAGCTGAGGCTGGCTGCGAACCCGGATCCTCTGGTCTCAGCCTCCCGAATGCTGGGATTACAAGGGTGTGCCACCACACCCGGCTCTTTGGATAAATTTTAAGCCATGATATTTCTGGACTCCCTGAGCTGAATGTCCCTTTGAAAAGAGGTAGCTTGGAACAGGCAAAAACTCCCAGGCCACAAGTGTTTGAGGTCATGAAACAGTACCTGACACAGTCACTGTCTGCCTCCTCTTTGGCTTTCCTAGACCTTGCCTTCCCATTGGGTGCTGGACAGAGGCATAGGTCCACTAATGGAGGAATTGTCACATACTCTCCGAGGAAAGCATTTACCTAATTGCAAAAGAACACATCCTGGATGCAGACAATAAATGGTGTGCGAAGCTTACATGAAGTGAGATGGATGAAGCTCTCCATTGCTAACTGGCCGGTAACCAGGGCCATTAATCACCCTCGGCACACCCATTGCCAGTAATGGACTTCACCCCAGAAAACTCCAACTCATGGTGCCAATGGGTTAAAGGGAAGGCCTCGCCTGTTATGGAAATTCAGGTCTCCCCTTGGGATCAATATTAGGCATTTGCCACCCCTCATTCACTGAAAGCCTCTTTTAATTGATTACCCTCCTGTTCTCTCTGATCTGTCAGAGAGCTGACTTGCCAGCCTCTGTCTGGACCCTGAGATTTGGTCTGAACTGTATGAATTGCTAAGAAGCTACCAATCCACAAGGAATTTACTTTCCCTACTGTGCTTAACAGACAAGAAAAGTAACTAAACCACAATAGAAGGTCTTCTTTTTGCCACAACCCACATCCCTGTAGCCAAGTGGGAAATGACTCAACATTATCAGCTCGAATGCCTGTTGCCTGTTTCTGTTTACTTACTGTAGTAAGTACAGTCAACAGTCAATCCCGATAATCATACTAAGAGGTGTTTTTTTGTTTTTTTTTTTTTTTTTTTTTTTTTTTTTTTTTTTTTTTTTTTTTTTTTTTTTTTTAACAGGGACTGAGATTCAGAGAGGTTAAGTGCACGGTTTGCCCAAGGTTGCACAGCTGTGAGCAGTGGTGTTCAGTTATGCCAGATGGCAAAGCCAGCCCCTTTACAAGATGCCAGCCTCGAGTGCCCTGATCCTTCACCCTTCTCTCTTGGACTGATATTTGAAAGTTCCTCATAGCTACAGCTGTATCGCTGTTCTCCCCCCAACCAGCTTAGAGAAGCAGAATAGTACCAGGTGTGCTTGAGATAATCATGAAAAGTGGACTTTCATTTTAAAAGGCAGTTAAGTTCCCCTACCCTGATACTTGCAGGCTATGTCCAGTAAATATTGCTTAACTTAGTAAATACGCTCTTAACCAACTCATGTACTTTGAAATGTTCAGGGCGAAGAGGGCTAGATATGGTTTAGTCTATTTCCTTTCATTGGAAGAACCAAGCGATTAGGTAATTTGTAATAAATTCCTCAGCTGTGCTGAATTTCTGCAGACACTTTTTACTTAATTTGATTAAGAAGGAAGAAGCCATCTTATGTTCCTTTTGGGGATGCCATATATTCTCATAACAGCTGAGTGGTTCTGAACCAGAGGTGATAGGAGAGCATTTCCTGGTCACTGAAGGCCTATAATAAAAGAGCTCAGGCAATCAAACTGATTTCTTTGTGCTGGAAGGTTATTTACAACAGAAAGGTTTTACTGTTGTCATTTATGCTGTTACCTCTTTGCTGTTGGAAGCCACCTAATATGGAAAAGGCATGAACAAATTCCTCAGCCTGACCTGAAAGATTCTCCCTGGGCTGGCCCAGCTTGTCATTCAGTAGAGCTGTTGACATTTTAGGCCAGACAATTCTGTGCTGATAGGAGCTGTCCTATGTATTGCAGGATATTTTGTAACACCCTCGACTTCTACTCACTAGTTACCAGAAGTACTACCTAAGTCATCACAACCAAAACTATCTCTAAATTCTGTCAAATGTTACTTACAGGGCAAGATTGGCCCTGATCAAAAACTTTTGGGTTAGGGTATGAAGTTCCTTAGAGTTGCCATGCTAATCCCAGAGGTTATCACTGTACTGGACACATAGTAGGCACTCGAGAACCATTTTAAACTTTAATGAAGGTAGTGTAGAGCCCAGGCTCATGTTCCACTAGGATCCCTTCACCCAACATACTCTTTCTTTCTTTTTTTTTTTTTTTTTTCTTTGCGATACTGGGGATGGAACTCAGTGGTGTTCTACCTCCGAGCTATACCCCCAGCCCTATTTTTTATTCTTTATTTTGAAACAGGGTCTCGCTAAGTTGTGGAGGGCCTCACTAGGTAGCTAAGGCTGGCTGTGAACCCGGATCCTCTAGTCTCAGCCTCTCAAATGCTGGGATTACAAGCCTGTGCCACCATGCCCGGCCCCACCATACTCTTTCTTATCTAAGCTTTGTGTTTTCCCTCCTACCTCTGTGTCTTCACTCTCTCATCTAAAATATTTTTTCTCCTCCATCTGGATGCATTAAAAACTTTCAAGATTTTTTTTTCCAAGATTCTGTTCAAATATTATCCTTACTAAAGCCATCCCTGTTCACCTAGCTGGAACACATTTCACTATCCATGGCCTCTCTATGACCTGCTAACTGTTTCTTTTATGACACCCAACACTTTCTGGACAAGATAATATACTCCAATAGTTAAAAGATTGGGCTCTGAAGCTGGGCATGGTGGTGCATGCCTGTAATCCCAGTACTTGGGAGACTGAGACAGGAGTATTGCAAGTCTGAGGACAGCCTCAGCAACTTAGTGAGACTCTCTTTTAGCAAGACCTTGTTTCAAAATTTAATATATATATATATATATATATATATATTATCTTGCCACTGCTTTGCAAGCAGGGGAGAGGGAGGCTCCAGTGGGCTTCTCCTAAGAAGATGGTCTGTAGTGGTATGGGAGGAGGGTAATATATAACCAATATATATATTGGTTTTGGATCTTGGTGTGTACCTCAGAGGTGGATTGTCCCTGGAAGCAATTCCCAGTGACACACACACACACACACACACACACACACACACTGGCTCTAAATTAAAATTATAGCTCCATAATTTATTAGCAGTGAAATTGTAGGGAAACAACCATCTTCAATGAGACAGTTCTTCATTTATAAAATGTTATAAAATGCAGATAACAACAATACAACTGTGCAGGGATTCAATGAGAGAACACATCTGATGGGTATAGCCAAGTTGCTGGCCCATAGGAATGAGTAGCTATTATTATTATTCTCCCTTTAGAATGGGAGTTCCTTGAGGACAGAAACCAATTCTTACTCATCCTTCTCTATCCCCAGTAACTAGGTCAACGCCTGATAATCAGAAGATGCACAATAATTCTATCGATACATACATGAAGTTATTACTTCTAGCTGGGAAATTCTTCAGGACTGCAGAATCATGGGCTCTTACTGTGTAAGAGGAGAAGGAAGTTAGTCTTAAAGGGGAAAAGTAACAAAGGACAGGGGGTACAAAAGGCTTGTCCACAGTTGCACAAGATAATTTAGAACTGAAAGTCACTTGCCAAGCCTATTACCCTCCTCCCATACCACTACAGACCATCTTCTTAGGAGAAGCCCACTGGAGCCTTCCTCTCCCCTGCTTGCAAAGCAGTGGCAAGATAAACTTGCTTCAGCATGTGGGAAAGCTAATTAGAGCTAATTTATTATCTTTTCTCAGAACCAGGATGCCTGGTAGAACCTGCTGGAGGTCTGTGCTGCAAAGAGAAATGTTTCTGATTATATTTACACATCTGATTTGAAAAGTACATGGAAACCTAATCATAACTATAATAACATGCTCGTTGGCTCTCAGTACACTTATGTCAGCTGCATGATAAGCTTTCCAAGGTGTGGCTTGGGCTGCTGCTTTTTTTGTGATGTCTTCCCAGACTGTTTCTATGTGATGTAAATCCTCTCAGAGGGAGTCTGGGGACTAGAGGATGTGTTAGAGGCAGACAGAGTGCGCTGGATAACGGTGGAAAGAGTACTTACCTTCTCTGAGCCTCTGTTTCCTGCTCTCTGTAAAGTGAGGTAGTAGTACTCACATAGCAGGTTTGATGTGACATGAAGTGCAGTACTATATGTAAATGGCATGCCCAAGGTCAGGTGCATACAGGAGGTGCACAATAAATGTTAGCCCAGACTGATATGCACGTCTAGGTGTTCACTGTAGAAAATTCTGTCCCTGCATGTTAATGCTGACACATTTTCAGTCTGGATTCCAGAGTTCTGAGTCTAGCATAACAGGGAAATGGCTGGAGGATAGCTGAGAATCCATTTTATTGGAGAAAGCTTTGTGATGGTGACGTGATGAAAAGACCATGGTAACAGTCATGATGTAGACTTGTGTTCAAATCTCAGCTCTGAAGCATTCAACTACAGGACCTTAGGGGAATTCACTTAAACCCTCTGAAGTCAGTTTTCTTACTCTACATGGGTAAGAGTCTTAACTCACATAGTAGTAGAGAAAATGAATTTATATTATGTATATAAAAATGTTTGACCAAAATAACAGTTTGAATCAGACACTGATCCTAAACCCTGTTGGGCACAGAGCACATATTAAACAAATGTGCTAAATTGAGTGAATGATTTGGAGGAAGTTCACTGTAATCTCTTAGGGTGGGGAAACGATAAAACATTAGGCTAGAAGACAGAGTCACATTCATTTGTATCCCAGCTTTGCCCATTTGACAACCCCCCAATTCTTTATCCTTTCCTTTATAAAAGGATGATCAAAAGAAGACACAGGAGTTGACAGTGGTGAAAAGGGTCTGAAACCTATAGTGTAGAATTTCATAATATTTCAAAAATAGTTGGTGTGACACCTGAAAATACTGAACAACTCAATAATTGGCTGACAATACCATTAACAGATAATCTCAAAGCATTGATAAGTGCCAGCTGTGGGTGTCTGCCTCCTTGGAAGAGCAGCAGCAACATCATCTCATCCTCCTCCTCTTCCCTGATGGAGGAATTGGAAAGAGAAGGGCTATATTCTAGCTAGGAGTCTATTCATCGAGCGTCTGGTGATAGAGATGGCATTTATGTGAGGTGTGTGTGTGTGTGTGTGTGTGTGTGACAGTCGGTGCTTTTAATGGCTTTGTTTGCCCTCCATTTATAACTTTTTACATTTTGATCTTTGTCATTTTCTTACTTTTCCTTTTTTTTTTTTTTTTTTTTTTTGCCATGGGACCTATCTCAGAATCACTTCCATCTCTCAAGCATTCTGGTTTCTTGTGGCCTTAGAAAACATCTATTAACATGTAGTTAGAATTTTGTAGAAAATGAGAAACAGATTCTGAGTGAAGGGCCTGAGGGCTCTTCTGTTTGCAGAATGTTTGTGCTGGTGGCTGAAATTGCAGACACTCCTTTTGCCTGTGTATTACCATTGACACCAGAGCTTGGCCCAAGCTATCTCCTCACCAGCGCTCGGTCAGCCTGTTCCTTGGTGGCCTCTGACTAACCACATGCCTGCAGTCAGTCCCCTCCACAGCTCCTGAAAAATGGCTGGCCCTGGAATATGACCAGTAGCAAGTGTTGGAGGTGATGCTCTGCTGGCACTGGGTTGTGGCCTTTAGAAGGCTAAGTGATCCACATCATATTACCCACACAATTCTCATTACATCCCCTGAAATAGAGGTGATTATCTAAAAGCTAATGATGGTTTCCAGGGTGGAGGGTGCTGTTTTAAACCCTCAAAATGAATTGATTTATTTAATTCTTCCATTGACTGTGAGGCAAATATTATTATGCTCATTTTAGACATGGAAAAACTGAACTGCAGAAAAGTTAAGTCCAAGATCACACAGCCAGTAAGGACCATCCATCTAGAACTCATCTGGTGTATATTAATCACTATGCTGAACTCCTAACAGATTAAGTGTATTGTATAAAATCACATAGAGTTCATCCCAAGGCTTTGAATTAAGCAGGTAATTCCAAAGTTTGGCCCTCCTGGCCTATAAACACCTAAAAATCTAGCTATGTCAGGAATGGTTTAGGTCTAACTATGTCAGGACCAAAAGCAACTTTTATACAAAATAAAAACAAGTATCAGCCTGTGATCATTTAATCTGAATTTCATAGATTCTTTCTCTAATTTCTTTTCCATATTCTGAAATGACATATATATATATGTATATGCATATATATATATGTATATGTATATATATATATATATATATGTTTGTGTCTGTGTATCTTATCACACACACAAGAGAGAGGCTATTAAACTATATTTAGAAGGGAAACCTTTTTGTTGTTTTCCTTCCTCTCACCACTCTCAAGATGTAAGTTCATTGTTTCATTCATCAAAGCAGCATAATGTTTCCAGACTAAGGAGATGAGCTTTATCATATAAGAATTCAGGAGGAACTAATTAAAAACTACCTAATATCTATTGATCATCCAATAAATATCAAGACACACAAATATTTAAAGAGATATATTTATAGTTTATATATATATGTGTGTATATGTATACACTGATCTCTATGTTTTGGCTTCTTTGTCTATTTTTTCAAAAAATGAGTAGAATGAGGGCAGGGTCTATTTATTCTTTGCTCACCATTGCAGCCACAGAACTTAACACAGTGACACTTTTAAAGGTACTTGATAAAATCTTGGTTTTATCTGAAAAAATGAATGAACTATAGCCACTGTTCTTTGATGTTGGCTGAATGAACAAAGGAACTTACATCTTGAAGGCAGAGGGAGGTGAGTCATTTCACAACACGGGTAGCACTCAATGTTGGCAGTGTAGGCAGGTAGAACTTAACTTTACAAAAAGGGTCATGACCAGTGGTGAGACCACATGTAGAGAACAATGTCACTGCCTGGTATATAGTAGAATGGTGAAGAGTATAGATTCTGGAACCAGAGTTCAAGTCCATGCTCTGTCATTTAATATCTAGGACATATTCTCTAACTCTCTTGTGTCTTGTTTCCTCATCTATAAATTTAGGACAATAAGAACATTTACCTCATTAGGAATCTTATAAAGAAGTAGTGCTTATCACCATACCTGGGGCATCATAAGCTCTATGTAAATAAAAATCTATGTAAATGCATATAAATTTAAATACTATTATTTTTATAGTACTGTTATTGTTATAGTATATTGTTATTATTGTTACAGTATTATTATAGTATATTATTTATATAGTAGTATAATTTTGGGCTTGAATGCCATCAGCAGACTGAAAAATCTGGAATCCTATAACACATAAAAGCTTTATTTCTTTATATGTTAAATTTGAATGGTCTACATGAGTCTTTTTGACACAAGTCTCCTTGGCACAGATGAAGATTAGAGAGCATGAGAGTCACTTTGGAAGAGATGAGTGAATATCTAAACAAAGAACATATCGAATGCCAAGATTCAGAAGGGATTGTTGCAAGATATTAATGAGCAGGGAGATCGGGAGAAACCATGTCACAGCTTTCTGAGAGACTGAGAGCAATACCTGGGGACCGCCAAAAAGGAAAATGATAAAGGAGGGATGACAGCTCCCTGCAGGCCTGGACCAAGTGCAGCAGAGAATCAGCAACAAGGCCAGAAGAAAGCCATGAGTCTTGTTAAGTTCCCTTGCTAGGCTTTAAATCAGCAACGGCTTCCTGGCAGGGTGAGGCAGGGCTCTAACCATTACAGGTTACCCAGAAGCCACCAGAGAAAAATGGAGAAGGAAAGCCTTGAAGAATGAGCCTGGTCCCCAATGGGATGCAGTTACCATAGAGACCATTCTTGATGGTAGCCAGGAAGAGCAGTCCTGTCCTCAGAGCAGTTAACAAGCTATTAGACCAAATGTGAAGATGCCAGCAGGTGAGGAGAATGAAGCTGCTACATCACAGCTGTCTGTTTGCTAAGATCAAATGGAGGAGGAAACAGCCATGAATCAGCCAGGCCACTACAGCATTGAGTCAAGTTCAGGGGAGCATGACAGGATTTCTAACCGGTGCTTCAAAGCCCAGGGACAAAATCCCAGAGGTAGGTGCTCTGAAGAGTGATGCTCACTTTCTCCCAGATTGGCTTGAGGACTCAAACAAGATTAAAACAAAACAAAACTGTACCACGAGCAGACATAAAGGCAGTAACTAACAATGTGTGAAATACAAGTTGAGAAAAGTGCAGGAAGACAGTAAGGGAAGAATTCACAATACATCACCCAAGATTCAGTCAAAACTGAAGATGCAGCAGGGCTTTGTAACAAGTACAAAGATCCAAGCTTCCAGAAACATCCACTGCTTAGTTAAGAATAAAGTAAGCCAGGATTTGAAAACAAGTCTTTTCTGGGGCAGGCAGTTTGGTTCTCCTGGGCTATGTCTTCAGAGAAGTTTCCAGAGATAAGTGCACATGTATCTACTGATTTTACCTCCAGCTTCCCTTCTAAGCACAGGGAACAGTCAACCCAGATGAGCTACCATTGTGTGGTGAGATCTGTCCTTAGCAAGCAAGGGGCTTTGTCCTGCTCTGCCTTCTATTCATCTATTCATCTTCTATTCATTAATCCATTCATTTAGTCAATAAGAGCTAAGTAACTACCAAGTGATACAGGACCCTCTGTGAGTCCTCTCATACACCCTGCACTTCCCACTAACAGAACGTGCCACTCTAGATCAGGACTCTTTATTGATGGATCTGTCTAGATCATAATATTTTAGATTCCTTGAGGACATATTTGGTCTTGCTCACAGTCTAGCATAGTTTCTAGAATCAAATACAAAAGCAGCTGCTCAATAAATATTTATTAAAGAATGAATAAAATAATAAATGAATGAATGGTGTTGCAAATTCTATCCAGGTTGCTGTATTCCAAAGGGATTCCTCCAAACCATCAAGCTGGCCTGGGATAAAATGTTCTCATGTGCATTACTTAATAAAAAGAGCTCTGGGTCAATTGAAAAATTTAAAGTCAATATGAAATTGATCCTCATCAGCACTTTCTCCCCCAAACATATAGACGAAAGGACATTTCTGAAACATATGTATTAGTGTTGCATTTTCTGCTCCATGGGCTCAGCGATCGTTGTCACCTCTGAGTCCAGCTCTCATTAATCTATGGGGCATCCAGCATAATCAGCAACAGGCTCCTTGGCAGAATTAGTGGGAGAGCAGCCTAGAATTTGGGGGAGTTCTAAGCTGCAGCCTACTTTTCTTTTCATAATTCTTTTCTCTTACAAGTCTCTGAGTACTATTTGAATGAAGCTGAATACTTTTAGATTGAATGCTCAAGAACCTTCCAGGATTCTTAGCCAAACTTCCTCTTCAGTGGTGCAGAGGAAGAGGGTGTGAACAACCACATTGGGCAACACATCTGTACAGCACCTCCTCAGTAACTCCCATCCCATCTTCATTCAGTTTAGTAGCTACAGAAATAAAGACACGCCCAGGAGGGGAAATAAGACAAAGCAGAGGAAACCACAAAATTCTTCTTCCTGGAGGAAACAAGATGTGCAGGTGTGACAATCTGATGCATGACTTCTGGCACCACCCATGTGCTCATCCACTCGAGGTGACTGTTGTGGTGATCTGTTGAGACTGGCTGCGGGTAGAATCAGAAACTCAATTCAGCATCCCATGCTTAAGCAGCAAGGATGTGAGGTCATAGCTTCTTCGGCTGCCTTTGCCTTTCTCTGATTCTGCAGCGTATCAAGTGCCCTTTCCTGGAGACATCTGATGATAATCTAAAATTTCTTTGCTTTGAATGTTAGCCTTAGAACATTTAGGGTAGGATACTGGACCTTTCTCCTAGTTGACATGTAGGCTGGGCATGAAGTGGGCTTTGGTTACTGGAAGTCAAACTAAACATGCAAAAGAAAGAAAAGGGGGCAGACTTCCAGGAGAGATCTCTCTAAACTACAGGTGAGTGTTATAGCGACACAGACTCCTGTGGCTCACACTCCAGGTGGTCTTAGGGTTGTTTCTCTGTGGGTAGAGATAGGGTTGGAGAAGGTAGCCTGGAGAGGATCGCAAAAAGTTGCAATGAGGAAGGGGCTTTATCCCCAAGTGCACCCCTTTGAGCTTGGTGGGAGATACAGATATATTCATGATAAAACAATATTACATATTGCTATAGTTTAGATCTGGAATATCCCCCAAGGCTTATTCCCCAATGTAGCAATGTTTAGAGGCAGGGCTTCTAGGAAAGGCTAGAAAGGAGTTTTTATTCTAGGAATGGGCTAGAAAGGGCTCAATTCATCAGTGGATTAATGTATTGATGAATCATAGCTGATTGAACTATTAAGAGCTAGAGTTCAGTGGAGGTGGTAAATCACTGAGGTCATGCCTTTGGAGGGTACTTCTTGTCCCTGGCCTCTTTCTTGCTCTCTGCCACCTAGCCAACATGAGGTAAGCAGCCTCTTTCATCACCTGCTCCATCCTACTGACACGTTGTACCTTCCTCAGTTCCAAAGCAATGGAATCAAGTGACTGACCCTGAACTGCAATTTCTGAAACGGTGAGCCAACATAAATTTTCCATTCTTTTTTTTTTTTTTTTTTTTTTTTTTGCGGTACTGGGGATTGAACTCAGGGGCATTCTACCTCCGAGCTATACCCCCAGCCCTATTTTTTTATTCTTTATTTTGATACCGGGCCTCACTAAGTTACGGAGTGCCTCACTAGGTAGCTGAGGCTGGCCGCGAACCCGGATCCTCCGGTCTCAGCCTCCCGAATGCTGGGATTACAAGTGTGCACCACCACACCCGGCTAAATTTTCTATTCTTTAAGATAGTTTTAACAGGTATTTTGTCACAGCAGTAGAATGCTGGCTCGCTCTCTCTCTCTCTCTCTCTCTCTCTCTCTCTCTCTCTCTCCACACACACAAATATACACACAAAGATATTTATACATATGTAATATGTAATATGTGTCAAATATTTGAAAATATGATCACCTTTAGTGCCACAGCAAATGCCATAAAGATGACATTATCTTTTCCATTTAACAAATGAGGTTCAAGGTAGTTAAGATATGTGTCCAAAGCTACACAGTTAGTAAGCAATAAGAACCAAAACTTGAACCTATTGCTGTAGTCTTCAGATTTTAAGTCACTTCAGTATTCAAGTTTTGAAAACCAATTAAAGTTTAGATTTGTGTTCTCTACCCCAGTTGAGAAAACTATTGTGGCCCCTCTTAGTTTACATAAATCTTGGCCACTCTGATAGCCTTCTGCCCTCCAGCCTGCTGCTCCCCTCTGCAATTGATACAAGGGTAAGCATGATTTGCACATACCCTGTGGCTGTTCCCACCTGTGATCCTGGGATAATTCTCTCCCACCTTAGGCCTGGTTCAAAGTCATTCTTCTTTCTACATTTTCCCCCTAATGTTAATTAACTTGTTTTTATATTTATCAAAGCTATGTATACTTATCAAAATACAAAATTTAGGAAAAAGTATATATGAAGAGAAAACATAAAAGTTCTTTTTATTCTGCTATACGGAGAAATTCACTTACCTCTTTATATATCATCTTTAGTCTTTTTAGGTATCTGTGACTATGCACTTAAACATATATTTGCAATAAATTCATAATCATGCTGTGTATAAAATTCTGAAGCTGCCAGGCATGGTGGTGCATTCGGGAGGCTAAGACTGGAGGATCCGGGTTCGCGGCCAGCCTCAGCTACCTAGGGAGGCACTCTGCAACTTAGTGAGACGCGATTTCGAAATAAAGAATAAAAAATAGGACTAGGGGTGTAGCTCAGCTCGGAGGTAGAACACCCCTGAGTTCAATCCCTAGTACCGCAAAAAAAAAAAAAAAATTCTGAAGCCTACTTTCCTGCCCATATGTCATTAAAAACATTAAAAATTATTTGGAAATATGTTTTGCTTAATGACTACATTACTTAAATGCAGAAAACCTCAGTGAAATCTTTCTCATATTTGGAAGTTTAAGTTGCTTGCCCTTTTTCAAAATTGCAAGAAACTTTAATGTGGTAATATATTTGTTTATAAATCTTAGTTATTTTTATTTTCAGGACAGCATACCAGAAGAGGAATCATTGGGTCAAAAGTTATAACATCATTTAAGACTCTTCCAGAGAATTTGTACTGATTAAATTCTCACCAGAGTAGTAACATTCTACACTGGAAGATCTTATTTCCTGCTAGAGTCCTTGGAAATGGTAGTAAAAGGCAATCTCTTAGATAATCTTGCATGTGTTTAAATAAATACTGAGTTTAAGGGAATATGTTAAGACTACATCTTTGTCATTTTTATTCTGGGCACACAAATAAACTACATTTCCCAGTCCCTTTGTAATTCAGTGGAGTCACATGACTTAGTGCTGGCCACTGGACTATGGGTAGAGGTATGTATGTCATTTCCAGAAATAGCCCCTAAAAATCACCAAAATGTGATCTTCCTCTCTCTTTTTGCCTTCTTCAGAGACCTTAGAGGTCACAGATAGAAGATGATGGTGACATAAATACAGTAGGAAAAAACTTGACTCCCTGACTGATTGCCTGAACTATAATAATATACTTTTGTTGTGCTTAATCTTAGATTGGTAGAGGTTTTTGGTTAAGCATCTTAAATAATTCAGTGAATGAGAAATATCCCCAACCCAAAGCTTCAGCTGATGATTTTTATTTTGAGCCTTAATCTCCTGTTGACCAGTATGTCTTTTCATAGAGGTATGTGGTACTCTGTGGTCCCTAGTATTTAGCCTTGTGTTCAGCATATAGGAGGTTTCATGTGGGTATGAGCTTATGTGTGTTTATGGAATGAATGGAACCCTAACAAGAGCCTTGTGATTCCAACTTGCTGGTGCTTGAACAAGATCCACTCTACTAGCTGAAGATCATGGACTGGCCTGGGCTGCCTACTGTAAGTAAGAGTTTCACCCACTGAACAAGCCCATTCAACTACATGGGGCACGCACACACTGCCTACCCACAAGAAAAGGCCAGCACCAAGGAATAGCCCATGGCAGAGTCTGTTGTGCAGAGGAAAGTGGTGTTTCCTAACACAATCATTTCTATTCTCCTGCTGATACTAATTGTAATTTGAAGAATATAAACTGGGGAAACAGCTTGCCCACCCAAAAGAATTGCAGAAATTGACCTGTTGTCTTCTTAGTAGTCTAGAAGAAGAAAGAAAGCTGCTCCTCCTATGTCTTTTGTTTTGTTTTGTTTTCTCCCAGTACATTTGGTAAACACAGAGAGTCATGCTCATGGACAAGGTAAGTTTATAATTGCATATCTTCCCAACCTTTCCTTTAGTTGCTTGCATACAGTGCTAGAGTCAGGAAGCAGAGATGGGCAGAAGACACCGCCTGGCTAGCAGGTGGTTTAATTACATGTATGTGCAGAACTATGGGGGCAGTTGGAGAATTCAATTACACAACTAATTATATTGAAAAAACAAACTTGAGCTTCATACAGAGTTTCCACCCATGGGACCACCACATCAGCATTCTGACACACAGTCATTCCCTTCTCCCATTTCAACATTGCTTGTTGAATCTTTTCTCTCTATTAAAATTTGTCTTCTATTTTAGTGCATCATCAAGAGCAACCTCCTAGTGCAAGCTTCCCTGATTTTGTACCAAGCATCTCCACTCACCAGAATAAAGGCACCTTTACTCTTTGTTATCACACAATGTTGGGTGGATATCAGTAAAACTACTTTCAGGGTTTAGATTTAATTTGTCAGATCTGGAAAATAAGAGTAATCACTCTCTGAGGCCTTTTCAAGCTTCAGAACTTTATTAACTATATCTCAATAAAGCTGAATAAAATTGCTACATATGGGTACTTATAAAATGACATATAACCTTTTAGATATTCTAAATGAAGAGTGTTTGCAAAAGCGCTTCAAATTAACATATTAAATTAAAATGTATCTAGTACCAAAACAACTGTTAAAAATACTCTTTTGAGATTGTACATTTCACATCAATAAAAATTCAAAATAAACATTTTTTTTTAATTTTTGGAATCCTTAGAAATAATAACCAAATGGTCTAAAAAATTAGAAAAACAGTGTAGCTTTGGAACCAGAACAGAGTTTGTGAATCAATGCAGTAGCTTCTAGCTGGATGACCTGGTGTGGTTTATGTTTTTGGGCCTCAGTATCCCCATCTGTAAAATGGTACTCATGCTAACATTATTTCACAAGGTGATTAATAGATTTCATGAGACTGGACATGGCAACATACTTTATAAATAATGAAATACAGTCAATAGTTTTTATTAATGAAAACCCTGAGTTAATCTCTCCCTACTGTAAAAAAAATATTACCACTGTATTAGACATCTTAAGACACATATCTAAGAATCTCAGATTATGCAATAATAATCTTTAAATAAAAATCTCCAGAAAACTCTCTGCTAACCATCATACCAACTTTGACAAACCTCTAGCAAATACCTACCTGATGCTAAGCATTTGCCACTTAAACAGAATGAAAAAATTAGACCAGCTTAGGGTGAAGTCTGAGATTTGCAAATGAATACTTATGCAGTCTTGAGAAAATTTCTTCACTTTTGAATCTTAGTTGCCTTTTCTATAAATCAATGATGATAGTGCCTACCACCAAGGATTGTTTTGGAGATTAAAGTGCGACAACCCATTTGCAGCATGCAGACAAGATGCCTGCCACAAGACAGGCACTCTTCAAAAACCAATCCCTACCTCCTAGATCCCCTTTCCTTGAAGCACCAAGGCTCTAGAGGGCCACCAGTACAAAACATTCCTGTAAATAGATGTGTGTGAGATGGTGGGTGGCTTTTAGCTGGGTGAAGTCATGGAAATATTTAACCAGAATCTTCATTCCAGTATCACGGTGTTGCCTGCCTAAGCCTTTCGCCCACAGCACTCATCACCACAATATTTCACAGTGAACATATAATTTTTTTTTTATAAAAAGGAAGATTATTCTCAATGATGCATGTGATAAATATGTGGGCTTTAAACCTTTTAGAAATATTAAAGGTTTTACCGCTCAATGTTTGACAGACTTGATTAATCCCTTCCACACAGAAGTATTCAGGAGGATAGCTGTGGTCGGGTTTTAAAGCTCCCAGAGTGTTCTTTGATAAAGGTAAAGAAAAGGTAAAGTGCTTTTAAAAAGAGCAAGAGATTCTTGTGCCACATAGACGAGACAAAGAATTTGAAGACCCAGAATGCTGCACAGTATGGTAGAGTTGGGAGTCCGGGTGGGGGTGGGGGTGCAGAGGAGCAGTGCTTTAAACCTTTTTCCATTGCAGGAGTTTCCAAATGAAAGGCACACATCCAGCTTGACCACAGGACATGAGCCTAAGAGTTTTCTTCTCTGTTGGGTTCCAACTGGATGATGTGGGAGGGGGCAGGGCAGACCCAGGCAGTGTAAACTTCAGAGAGGAGTGTACCTTTGCCCCTTCTAACAGTCCTGGACTCTTCAACTGCCTTCTACCTGCTTATTCAGTCATCAAGGCTATTTCCTGCACAAACCTCTCTAATTCCCATCTAAATTATGAGATTCTCAAAAAAAACCAAAATATATTTAACTATTTCTTCCCCCTCAGGTATATAGCTTAGCTTTTGCATATGCCAGGTAGCTAGTGGATGTTTATTAAACAGACTTGTTTAGCAAATACAATTGTCTAATGATACAAGTAGTGAAAGAACTCCTACTTAAGAATGATGCCTTAAAAATTTCTAACATTGTATTCCCTCCCATGTTCATTCTACAAAAGAAAATATCTTAAAAACCAAACCATCAAGATTTCCAAATCAAACCTCATGCAAAAAATACCTATTGGCTGTTATCCTTGATGAACTAGACATAGTTTCCAGTTCAGCCTCATTGACTGGGGAAGGAGACTTGTCAACATGGGGGTAGTTACTATTATGAAAACACATTTGAGAACGTATGTAGGATCAAAGAAAGTACACCAGACCCAGCACTTTTTCTCCTGGGGGAATATTAGAAAAAGCTCTGAGAATGAGTGCCAGAGCTTTAGCTGAATGTTCAAGGACAATGCAAAGAAAAACTGGAAAAGATGCACACTATATCATGAATACAGTTTTGATCTCCATTATGATTCCAAATAGAATGCCCATTGCTTACGTGTTAATCAACCTCCCCCTCAAAATCTCAGAGTGTCAGCCCAGACTGCTCTGAGGTTTTCTTTGACACCCAGGTCAATCTGCAACCCCAGCTCCTACTCTATTTTTATGAGACCATTTCCCCAACTCGAAACACCAACATATTTGCCACAAGATATTATGGGGGCAAAGGTGTAATTCAATTATGTGACTTAATCAATTCAAATGGCTAATGTACAAGAATCTCAGGATGTCATCCAGCTTTCAACTGAGGGGGAATAATTGTTCCATAATTTCTTAATTCTCCCACAAGACAGTTTAAATTAAAGGATGTCAATTTGCAAAGCCAGACTGCATTGTATTCTTAAATTGGGCCTGAAATGGCCACAAAATGAAGGCTAATAAGGCAGAGAGCATAGCCCAAAGTGCCTGGTGCTGTGCAAAAGTGTTTAATATGGTCAGACCCTTTAATCTTCATATCTATTGATGCAGAAAGCAGCATATTTCTGTCACTTATGATAAGAAACATTACTTTTTAAATTCCTTGGTGAGGTCTGCAGATCTTAGGCAGCCAAGATAGTGGGACTCTCTATTTCTGTTCTTGCAAACGTTTCTTTTTTCCCTTAAATTGGTTTTATTCTAATCCATTTAGCCTCCACTTTAAGTCAGAAGACAACTAACCCTGAATGGAACCACACCAGAAGAGAACAAAGGTGTGTGCCTTTCAGTTCTCAGATTCTGCTGGCTTCCACCTGGTTGAATAAGACAGTGATTAAACAAATAATGAATCTTGGAGTATTAACTGTGGGGCCTGTGGTTAGTTCCAGAAAGGAAAATAATTGAAACAGCTTTGAGAAAAAGAAAATCACACTCAAAAGTGGAGAGCAGTGGGGGAAGTGGATGATTTCAGCTATTTTCAGGAGAGAGTCAAGTATTTTACTCACAATTGTCCCAAGAAAAGGCTTCTGTTAAGGTGTCCAGGATGCCTGAGGGTGATGCTGGGGAGACAGGGGTCCCCGGGGTCTGGATCGAAGAAATCGGATGATGTTTCCCCAATATTGCCTGGGCCACAAGTCAGGAATCCTCATGGAGAGAAGCCAAGGAAGTAACTGCAATGAAAAAAGTATGTTCCATTTTGTGTGTGTGTGTGCTTGTATTGGTTCATTATAATTATATATCTTAGTGAGATTCAGAATCATACAAGTAGACATACACACGGGTCTTTGTGTGTTTCCATTCAGTTCCCACTACTCTATCCAATCTTCCCTGTACATATTAGTGAGATTGGTAGTGATACCTTCATACATGGGCATAGCATAATTTGAATTGTCTCTTTCATCAGCTCTTCCTCTCCCCCTTCCCCTTTTCTCCCTCCTCCTGCCCCATTGCATTATTCTGCTGGTCAGGCTCCTCAATTATCTAAAACCCCTTGTTTCCTATTTTCTCTTTAGCTTATCAAACCAAGGAAGGAAAAGGGGAAAGGTCAATGCTAAGCTGGTCACAACAATGTAATTTGAAGTGAGTGGTTCAGGATGAAATGGGCCATTCAAAGCATGTGTGGTGCGTATGGGCGGGGTTGGGGCACAGAGATCCCTGGGAATTGTGCTGGGTTAAACAAAAGTGAATTTGTTAGGATCTCTGTGTCTAGCATTATGCTAGACTATAAGGAGGATACAAAAAAAAACAAAAATTATTTTTATAATCTCTAAAGTCTTAGACTATCATATACATACACAAACAAAAATTCAAAAGATATAAATGATTTTTTTTACTTGCATGAATATATCTGTAGGATAAGAATCTTGAAATAGAAATATTTGGTAAAGAATGGCATGTTTTAAATTTTGATAGATGTTGTCAAATTACCACCCACAAACACTGAACAATTTACATTCTCTTTAGCAATGTATAAAAGGATTTTTCCATATCCTCTCCAATAGGGCCTGTTGCAATTATTTGTCTGTAGAGTCAGGAGCTAGAACAACAGTAACAATAATAATTCTAACATTTAATGAATGATACTAGTATTTTAAGTACAGTTTTTAGTCTGCAGGTGTATTAATCCATTTATTCCTGACAGTATCGTACTGGTATAGGTATTGTCATTACTATCATTAAGCAGATAAGGAAATTCAAACACAGAAAACTTAAGACACATGTTTGTGATCACAACTATGAAGGACAGCATTAGTATTCTTGCCTTAGCAGCTGGTATTCCTTCAAAGCCTAAACTCTTAACTGTTAGTTCTTAGTCTAAGCAATAGTATATTATTGATGGTATGTTACAACAGGTACACACACATAGGAAACCTGAGAGATGGGGTGTGTATAGGAAATGAAACAGGGAGGCCAGTTCTTTCCATCTTATGAAATGAGACATAGGCTATGAACTGGAGAAATGCTGGGCTGTAGTGGCTGATCAAGCAGACCCCTAAGAAGCACATGCTGACAGGTTTCTTACTTTTTTCCTACCCCTCTCACTAGAAAAAATTACCCTATAAATGTTGATGATGTGTCAAAAAGATCAGACCTACAAAAATAAAAGAGTGATGTGGCTCAAAGAACCACATCTTTAACAGAGACCTGAGCTCAAGTCTAAGTTCTACCACTTTTTAGCTGGGTGATTTTTAGGAAATCTAACTAACTCCTATGAACCTATTACCTTCAAATGGGAAAAATGAGTTGATGACCCCTATAATTTTTTATAACTAAATAATACAAAATATAAACTGTGCCAATGACTCAACTAACATCTTAATTGTAAATATCTTCTGCCTACCTATTTGATCTTGCTCTCTCTACTTCTTTTTATAGAGAGCCTCTGATTCAATCAAATTAGTCTATTGACTTTTTTTAAAACATGATGGAATTTTCCAATCTGCTTGTATTTCTGCATCATATTCCTTCTTGCTGAAATAATTCCCATGCCCCAAAGTCCTTTCTATGCAAATCGTATCATTAAACCATACAGGTCAGCATTGAATGCCACCAACTCCATAAAAAATTTTCTTGATAATTTCCTTCTGAAGAAAACTCCCCCACCTCAGGACTCCTTAGTACTGTTAGACTCTGACACTATCTAGATATTAATCATTATGGTACTGGCAGTTAACACTTGCTTTACTGTGTGCCAGGCACTGTTCTAAGCACTGCGTACACTTCACATCTCATTTAATCATCCCAATAAGTCACCCACATGGTTTTATCCCCTCTTAAAGAGAGTCATGCATGGAAGTATTTTCATGTTTTATCTGCACAGCTGGATGGAAGGCTCTAGAAGACATAGCATTAATATGTGTAGGCTTTGGAGTCAAAGAATCTGGGTTCTGATTTGATCCTGAACCTACCAGCTCTGTGATATTTGGCAAGTTACCAAATCTCTCCAGGCATCAATTTTATTTGTAAAAGAGGATGCTGGTAATACTTACTTCAAAGTGTCATTGCAAGGTTTGAGTTGGCATATAAGAATTTGAAACAGTACTGGGTAAATGGTGAGCTTTGTGAATATCAGCTTAGTTATTACTTAAAAATATACTCAGACTTTTGATGGTTCAGTTTATGATTTTTCTGACTTTATGATGACATGAAAGTGGTGCACATTTTGCAGAAATTGTGCCTTGAATTTTGATCTTTTCCCATGTGTGGTACTATGCTCTCCCTCTAGTCAAGCAACAGTAGCAGCAAGCTGCAGCTCCCAGCCAGCCACATGATTAGGAGGGTAAAAATCCCATACGCTAAAGAACACTGTGCTGCTAAGCTATGATATTCTCATAAATAATATACTGAGGATTGAACCCAGGGGCATTCTCCTTCTGAGCTACTCCCCCCACCCCAGATCTTTTTTTTTTTTATTTTTTGTTTTGAAACTGGGTCTCTCTAGGTGGCTGAGACAACTTGCTGAAGTTGTCTTTAAATCTGCAATCCTCCTGTCTCAGCCCCCCCCAAGTAAATAACTGGGATTACAGGTGTGTACCACCATGCTTAGCAGGTTAGGTATATTAAATGCATTTTCAACTTAGGCTAGGTTTATTGGAATGTAACCCCACCATAAGTCAAGGAGCATCTGTAGTAGGTTTTCAACAAAAGGATTTCATCACAACTTGCACATGGTCTACCCTCTTCCTGCACGGCCTTCTGTTACCCTCACCCAGTATTCCACTACTGATTTGAATTCAAAGCCTAGGATTCCAAGACCCAGCTCTAGCAGCTCCTGCTCTCCAAAATCTTCCTTGAAGGTCCCTTTTCCGAGTAGACCTCCTTCCATTGTGCTCCCTGTTGCCTTTTATATCAGTTGATCTGGCCTGTCCATGGTGCAATTCCTGCTCAGAACTGTGAGCTCCTCAAGATAAAGACTATGCTTTAACTTAATAATACCTAATAGTTAGCCCAGTACTAACCAAAGTGGGGTGTTACTAAATATCTATTGACTGAGTAAATTAAAGAACCAAAAATAGACACCAAAGTTATAAGAAGAAAAGTCTCCAAATTTTAATTTAAAGCTACACAATTCACGGAAGAGTCATTCAATCTGATAATCAAAGCTTAAAAAAGAAACTGTATTATAACTAAATGCTTTATAAAAATAGATGAGAGCATTCTGTAAGGGACCCTTGTGTTCCTATCAGCCACACATTTGCTTACCACACTGCCAAGTATTGGAGCTTGAGTGATAAACATTGCAAAATGTGTGCTTCACCAGCAATTCTTAAACTCGAGACATTAACAGACACACTGTTGGGCTGCTCAGATATAAGCGGAGCATTATGGAGGGAAAATAATAATTAACTCATAAGGAGAGGGGCAAATAAACATTCTATTAAAAGGGAAAAAAATCCCAAATGAATATAATCTCTCTCCATTCCATTATAAGCATTAAAATTAATGGTGTTGGTTTTTCTGTGGTTCGGATAGTCATTGTACTTAACAAGCTGAAGTTAACTTCACAGGGAAAAAAATAAATTAAATGTGCCGATGTCTCAGGAAACTTCATTTTCTGAGTGAATAGCCAAGTTGATGCACATCACCAGCATGTCTGACAATCAGTTTTCCATACTGGTGTGTTCTAAATGGGAAAGGAAACCAACTCTTCATTTAAATTATATTGCAAATCACTTCTTGCCTGCTGAATGGCATTCAGCTGCAGTAGGTGGCTTTCACCGTAGGGCCCAAACCACAACATTGGATGATTAATGCTAATTCGAAATGTTTTCTTTTGGGGGGGATGGGCACGCTATCTTGGTGCATATGAAGCTGAGGAAATTTTATGGTGGGTGACTGACTCAAAGGCCAACAGCATATTTGCCATCAGATAAAAATGCACATTCACAAACATACCAAGACAAGTCAATTATTCCCCGATTTGCTATTCCCTGAGTCCCTTTGTGTAAAGAAACCTATTTATACTCCCCATCAGATGGATACACAGAATCATAGTAAACAAGCCCCTGATTCCACTATTCTATATTATATTTCCCAGGGCATCTTCCATTGTGGAAGTCATTAGTTTTGGTCTTTTTGTTCCCGATTTATCAAAACAGACATTTTGCTAGTGGTTTTACTCCCAGACACCGAACAGTTCAGACACAATTTTTGACCAACTGAGAAAAGAAACAAAATATGCTTTGTAATCTTTCGGTGGCAGTGACTGGGAATTTGTGGTTTTCTATTTTGATGGTGATGTATAAATATAAGGTCGGTTCTCAAAAGCTTACTATTCTTTCCCCTTCCCCAGTTTAAAGTTCAAAGAAATAAACCCATCCTTGCCTTTTACCTCCCATACAATGCACTCAAATCAGATAATGTAAAAATAAGGAAATTAATATGAATATCTGACAAAACAGCCAAATTAACTTGAATTATCATATTTCACTTGTCAAATCATCACATTCTTGGTAAACAATGCTGAATGTGGTCAATGATTCTGGGCAGATTCTCCTACATCACAATACAGGCAGCCTTGTTCCTAGTGCCTTCCCTTGGAGCATGCTCACTGTATACTGTTGGCATCATGGTGAGGTGCATATTGTATGGGGATATCTGATCTCAGACTATCTGGCAAGAGATCCTAGCTCTATCAATTGTAACAGTGTTATCCTGAATGAATTCCTGTCCTTTCAGGAGCTTGAGTTCCCTACTTTGCAGAGTTTTTTGTGAGAATTTAGGGTAAACTAGCTAGCAGCATGGTGTCCGTATGAATATTCTATAATTAAGTGCTATTACTACAGCATCCTTAGAATGAACCCTGTTTCTGCATTTAGCACTGTTTTTCTACCATGCTGCCATGATAATCAGTGAGCAATACTTGAGATATTGGCTATCAGTATACCTAATGGGCTAATTTATATATGCATAAAATAGCCTGTGTGCCATCAGACCACATTTTCTGTTATGTGTGTTTAAATCAATGGATTTCAATAGCTGAAAGCTCATTTCCACAAGAGCCTTTGACCTTTAAAATTACTGAATGTGTTGCTCAAGTGACAGGATCCTTTCTGTAGGTGACACTGATTTGCAAAATTAGATGTCCAGAAGCTAAAACATAATTTTTTTGAACAAGACAACAGTGTAACAAGTCTTGGAATATGTCATTAAGTCCAACTATAGCAAAGTCATGGTGGTTATCAGGGACCAGACTGCCACCACAGGCATCTAAAGCAGCTCAGAACCTTTAGGCCAGAAAGTCATGGTAGCTGTGAGAAGGACCAGAAAATACAAGAGTCACTGAAGCACTGCACATCAACCGAAGCACTGGTTCCCAAACTAATTGAGTTGAAGTCTCTTCAGGAACTTGACAAATTGCCAAACTTCAGGCTCCACCTATGATCTAGTGAATCACAGTCTTTGTGAGTATGGCTTGCACATAGGGCATTTTCTATAAGCTCCCAAGTTACCACATGGTAGCTTGGGTTGGAAAATCACTTATGGGGTGATGGCCTTTAAAACTGGTAGTCTTTATTCTATGATGGCTGAGAAGTATGAAAGAAACAATAGAAAAAAAAAAAACAGAACATGCAAAAGAAGAGATGCATAGCAGGAAGACTGGGATGGAATCTATGGAAGAGGTAGGAGAGACAAGTAGTGATTAAGGGAGGGTGCTATGCAGAGGATCTTAGAGGTGAGAACCAGAACAGAGTCTGGGGGAATGGAGACAGCAGGTCAGCACCCTGAGTGAGGTGAGGCAGACCAGCAGCTGTGGATGGATACACCATCTCAGGTCTTCAAGGGGTAACAACACTCTTAGGGGTGAGGTGGTAGATAATGAGGAGGAGGTGGGAGGATAAACTGAGGAAAGAGAGTCACTTCTGCCACCACATCTATGGCCCTACCTTTTTCTCTCTGACTACCCCTTCCCGCTCACACTTTCCTATATCTCCATGCTCTGTACTTTCACCTAAAGGGCTCCTTTCTCATTCTCCACCATGCAAATACCATCAAATAACATCTCCTATGTCAAGTCATTCCTAATTCCCCCTGGCACAACTATCTGTTTCTCTGTTCAGTGGATGAGCATCTGTCTCAGAACATTGGGTGCCTTCCTCTTGGTCACAACTTATCATGTTGTGTTAATCTCTGGTTAACACGTGTGCACTTGCACCTGCATGCTCAGTCCTGGGTAATTTGTTGAGCTTTAATCTTGATCTCTAAAATAATGCTCAACACATAGTATGGGTTCACTAACTTTGGATAAGACTCTATGGCACCGTAGGGGATAACTATTTTTCTATTCTGTATTCCACCCTTTTGGTAGCTGGAGAATTGTCCTACCTGGTCCCTCCTATGGGGTTCTGGAGAACTGTCAATCAGCAGGACTTCTCTATCCACTGGCTTTAGGGTTTGGTATGTGACCCAAGCAGCAGCATTAAGAGTCCTTCCATAAGGGCTGATGCATGGATACTGAGGAGGAGGGCCTCTGTTCCTGTCAGATCAAGATCTATATGGATTTTACCTTGGAATTGCCAAAATTATCTTGTTTGTTGCAAGGATAGAGCTCCTTTCAGCAGGAATGAATAGGATTAAATGTTGCCAATTTACAACAGGAACAGGTGGAATCAAGAGTGAGAATGGCCGTGATGATACACCCAGATACAACCTTGCCTGATACACAGCCATCACTTTGAGACCTCCTAGTTGTACATGCCAATAAAATCATAATTTTGTTTACATTAATTAGAGTTAAATTCCCACAACTTACAAAGGAAGTTATTTGTACCTACTCAATCATATCACGATAATGATTTTGATAATAAAGCCCCAGTCATAAAAAAAAATTACATTTGATTCTTCTATTTAAGAATTGAGGGATGTTGAGAGTAAGTTGATGTTAAACCAGTGGTTTGAAAACTGTTCATTAGGCTCCAAAATATCTGCATAATTATCCCAGAGACCAAATTTAGGACAAATTAAAAGGCAAATGCCTGGGGATTACTCCTCTTCTTTTTTCTTGAACCTAAGTATCTCTCTCTATTCTGTCCTATATATTGGGATTTCATGTACAATTCTGCTTTTAAAAAATCTCCATTGCTTTAAAAGGGGAGGGGGCTAAACTAATGCATTAAATATATATCCTCAAAAAATAGAATAATATGTTAAATAAAAATTTCCTGCACATAGAGGATCAGTTGAAAACTTTGCTTGCATAGAATGACTCATTCTGTAAGGGATCTGGGGAACTGAGATTTTGCTATAACTGAACAGACTGCTAGAGACATTGGACAGAGATAGAAGAACACCAGAATCTTTCCTGGGAACTGATGAGACATTTTGTCCCCAAGCCCTTGTACAGCAGGAAATAATACCAAATGCTTACACGTGCAAGCGTGTGTGCTGTAAGGAACTCCTAAGTGGGTAACAACCAAAGTCTCTACACCAAGCAGACTTTGGGAAAACAGCCCTGAGAGAAAGCTTTGAAATGGGGTATGAAGAATAGCTTTTGTGAACAGATAAGTTCCAAACCTGAGTCACACTGAACTCTTCTGCCTTCCTCCTTCCCTATGTCTAGTCCCGCTCACTGGAGTCACTGTCCCATAATCCCCAAGCCCATTTCCTTTTTACCTTCACTGCCCCTGGTTCTCACCTCTTCTTGGAAGGCAGTTTTAAGAACTCCAGCATCCCCTTCCACTCTTGCCCCCACTCTCTGGCCTTCTTCACATGGTCACCATGCTGAGCTTTTGCCAATAAAACTTGGCTAATACCCAGGCTTTCATGCTTCAAACCAGCCAGTGCTTCAGTCTCAGGCCCCAGCTCCAAGGCCTTGTCTGGACACACCCCTTCCACCCCTTCCTGCCTCAAAAGTCACAGTCCCTCTACACAGACCTGCAGAGGACCCACCTCACCATCCAGGGCTTCTGCTTGTATTTCCTCCTTTTAGGTACATGCAACAGGGGCCCAGAACCACAGCTCCACACTAGTGCTTCTTGATTTGTTTTATTTTTGCATAATAGAATCACCCGGGGATCTTGTTAAAATACAGGTTCTGACTCAGAAACTCTGGAGTGGGAGGAGAATGAGATTCTGCATTTCTAACAGGCCCTCAGGTGATGCTGGTGGTACTGGTCCAGGGACCACTCTGAGTAGGTGAGTTCTAAACGGGGATTTGGTATCAACTACAGTGGGAACCTTCCCTGGGTAACTTCTCCTCACTCACCCACTGCAATGAATTAGACATGTTTGATAGCCTTGCTTGCAGTCAGACAATAATAGTAATAGCAATTAATGCTTATTGAGTACTTTTATGATGACCCAGGCACTGTTCTAAGTGCTTTTCATTTATTAACCATAAAATCAGCACAATAACCCTCTGAAGTAGGTTACTATTAATATTATCATTTTCATTTTTAAGCTAGGAAACTGAAGCATGGGGAGATTAGGTAACTTCCCCAGAGTCATACTGCTGGTGAGTGCTGGAATTAGCTTTAACTCCAGCCAGTTGTCTCTGAAGTCTGTATTTTTTTTTTTTTTTTTTTACTATTACTCTGTTACTCTCAATGATTCTTAGCTCCTTTGCTTCTGCAGCTAATATTTTCCTCCATTAGATGAATACAGAACATAACACATTGCAATAGACTGCTTACTTGTTGGTCTCTTCTCTCTAGTCAGTGAGTTCTTCAAACCTGGGACCCCATCTGTTATAAATCTAAATCTTAGGCACCTTAGGCAATGCCTGGACCACAGTAGATGTTAATCGCATGTTTCCAAACTGCAGAAGCTGCAGAAACATTTATAGAACATAGTCACTTATCCAGCCCTGTCTGACAACAACTGTATTTCAATGGTTCTCAAGTTTTAGGTAGCAGAAGAGTCATCTGAAGGGCTTGTTAAAATGCAGATGGCTGACCCCGCCCCCAAAATTTCTGCTTCATGGCTATGTTAGCATCTGAACACATGCATTTCTAATGCATACTCAGAAGATGCCAAAGCTGATAGGGGGACTCAAAGATAAACACCCTGGTCTTAGAAGAGATATGACATGTTTCAGAAAGGGAAAGGTGGCCAGTGTACCTGAGTCTAGTTCCAGATGGGCCTGGTACCCCACAGGGAAGAGTCTGGGTTGGGTTCTTAGAGGGGAAGAAACTAGAAGGGTTTAAATCAGAAGTGTCATTTCTGATTTGCATTTGAAAAAGATCCCTCTGGCTGCCCTTTGGAGAGAGGTTTGTAAGGGCACCTGCAAAAGGGAAAGGATCAGACAGATGATTTTTCTATGCAAGGTGAACACAGCACCTATGAGGTGGGGCTTATCAGCTGCACCAATTAAAACTTTACAGCCTGTGCAAATAATTGACCTGCGTCGCCCTGTTAAAAGAGAGCATGCGTAAGCAGTCTGGGCTAATTGCTGCAAGCTGCTACAGTGCAGACCCTCCAGCTCACTGTGCAATTCTGTGAGAGGCTCACATTGCCCACATCTTTACCAGAATGGCTAGGTATCGTTGCAAGAAGGGAAGAATAAAGAGCACACTGGCCATCTGAAAGCTGATAAAGAGCAGATAACTAAGTGCTGTTTTTCTTTTGTAAACAATAAGTCTTTTTTGAATTATCAGTGAAATCCAAATCTATGGATAATTATAAATAGCAATGGCTGTCACCTGCCTGGTGCCCATGTGCCAAATCCTATTGTCTTGAGCAGTAAAACATGTGTGTTCATCAATCCACAGGATAAGACAATGAGCAGGCACTGTGGTGGCATCATCCCAACATGATAGATGAGGATGAGGAAGCTGAGAGAGGTGAATGCCTAACCTCACACAGGTGGTTAGCATTCTAACTGAGGCTCAAAACCAGTCAGCATGGCCACAGAGTGTGCCCTTAACCAGCACACTATTGCCTCTAGAGAATGTGCAAAGTAAAGAGAAGTAGCTTCTCATTGACAAGGAGACACCTGCATTGTGTGTGTGTGTGTGTGTGTGTGTGTGTGTGTGTGTGTGTGTGTGTGTGTGTTACTGAGAATTGAACTCTGGGGCATTCTACCTCTGAGCTACACTCCCAGCCCTATTTTTATATTTTATTTTGAAACAGGGTCTCACTAAGTTGTGGAGGGCCTCACAAGGTTTCTAAGGCTGGATGTGAACCTGCTATCTTCCTGTCTCAGCCTCTGGAGTACTGGGATTACAAGCATGTGCTACCATGCCTGGCTGACACCTGTATTTTAAAGTTTGTTGTGTTCCTAGCAAAATTCCCAGCACCAAGTGTATCTGGCTCTGATGCTGAGCTAGGACTGAGTCCTGAGATTTACTGACTACCACTCCAGAGAAAAAGATGAATACCAGAGAAGGAACTGAGTTCTGAGGTAAAATCCTCACACCAAAGATGTATACAGACACAAGCCTGCACACTCCTGTTTAAAAAAAAAAAAGAATTCTAATATATAACTTTGGAGCCTGTAGAAGAGTTACCCAAATTCTTATTTTAAAAAAAAAGAGAGAGATCATTTCAGAAACAACCAAACAAAAAAATCACTATACCAAGTACTGACCCCCAAACCTGGTGTGTGAATTAACCAGGCCCCTCACTCCCAGGATGCATTCCTATTGCCAGAGCTGAGGACAGTGTCTGGTGCCCAGTTGCGATTTCAAACTTGAGTGGGATGGGCACATGACTGTCGCCCTGCTTAACAAATTATGAGCTGTGTAGCCTTGGTTACATCATGTAACCCATCTAGGCCTCAGTATCTCTATTGGTAAAGCGAGAATGGCATACTCTACTCCGTATTATTATCATGCATAGTAGGCAGGAGAGGAGGTCCTAGACTGGTGCTTAGCCCAGGACATATACTCCCAGGGAGGAATTGTTACCATTACTGTTATTATTTCATGCTGAAATATTTCAGAACTAACAGTAAGGCTGAACAAGTTAGAAACAAAAGGCTTTAACATGAAAGCATGATCCTAGTCAGCACTTTGATAAATTTTTCATAGAAAATATATTCTTTGCCATTTAGTAGAAAATACTGGACCAAAATGACTTGATAGAGAAATTTGGTGAGAGAGACTTCAGTGTAGTGGTTAAAGGAACAGTCTCTGGACCAAACTCCAGTTTCATCATTAGCTGTGTGATCCTGGGCAAGTTACATTACACTTCTGGGCCTCCGTTCTCTCACCTGTGACTTCTCCCATTTGTAATAGGGGGGTGTTAATATTAACCTTCCTCATGGAATTGTTATATTAAATAGAACAGTAAACTTAAGTCATTTAGAAATGCCTAACTCAATCAGTGGTAACCATTGTGGTTATTATTTTGCTGTTTATTTTTCATTGTTTATTATTGTTTTGTTGTGTTCAAGTATGTGGAGAGGTAAAATCAGGAAATTAAGAAAAACATGAAACACCAGGCTCATGGTTTGTGTCTTCGTAAGAACAATGAAATGCACTCTGTAGAAAAGAGAGACACTGACACTCTCATTATATTATAGCATGAGGATATTCAAAGGTGCTGTCTGGCCATTCTAATAGCTACAGGCTGCCTGTTTAATGACTTACAAAAACAACAAGAAAGACAAACCATGATTTGATTCCTAAAAGTTACAGTAAATGAAAGAGAAGGTCTGGTGTGTAGAAAAGTATTGTTCCATCCCTTAAGGCAATTAGTGTAATCAGGATGGATAGAGTACCGCACACTGGCATATCCAGGAACTCCTTTCTCTGTTCTATCAAAGGATAATATATATTTTCACCTTCAGAAAGGTTAGGTAATTATAAATGTATTCTCCTTACTCATAATATTTTAAGCAAGTAATTGTTGCCCATGGGAAAATGTTTAATTATTTCTGACGAACAATCGTGGCACAGAAACAAGAGAACAAGACAGGCAGAGTGCGGAAACCATGGACCGATTCTTAATTGTGTGGGAATCTTGTCTTTTCATTGTGGAAAAAAAAAAACCTTATATTGATTTTTCCCTCAATTGATTTCACAAAATTTTCAGTTTAGCAGTGCGGAGTCTCTCCAATTATCGCATCTCCTCAATTCCCTGGGTTAGAGGCAGCTTCCTGCCCTCGTGATGGAAACCTCAGACATTTTAGGACTATGCTGGCCAGCTGGTGCCTTATCCCAGACACCATAGCCTCAGAACTGTATATCCCTATCCCTCCCTGGCCGACAGCATTGAAGGGGACAGGGGAATGGCAAGGGAATGCTGCTTTGGGACTGAGCAGAGACAGATGGGACAGACCATTCTCATGTCCTGAAGGGAAGGCAGGGACTTTGGAGATGGGGCTTGGACACCATGGGGATGACAGCGCAACCACTTTATGTTATGGATGGGGAAACTGAGGCCCAGCAAGAAAAGTAACTTGTCAGGCTTCACAGCAAAATCTGGTTTTATACTGAGATTATCTCATTCCAAGTCTAGTTTCTTTAGGAAGGAAAGAAGCAAGGGGAACTGAAAAGAGCAGAGCTTTTTGTCCTCATGAGGTGACAATTTGAGAATTGATCCTGCAGGAAGGAATGGGTTCTACGGAAACTGGCAGAAGTAAGGAATGGGGGCAACTGACAGGGTGAGATGGGCAAGCTCCAACAGACTTGTCTCTGTTGGAGCAGTACCTCCTGTCCCTGCCCTTAGGGTGGTACAGAGTGGCCACAAGCAAGCCACTCTGCAATCAAACAGACCTGACTTCCAGCCTGTCTCTGATGATGTGCTGAAGTAAGTATCTCTACCCCATTTTGCATACTTAGGAAGCTGAGACTCAGGCAAGTCAAGGGGCTTTTCCAACATGGAATTTTTCTGGGATTTTGACCCTCTCATTTTTGAGCCTACTACTATCAATGGGATATTTCCACATATTGTTGTAAGATAAAATGAGTCCATACACATAAAGTGGTTGAGACATAAAGCTAGCTGATCTGTGATATTACTAGTGTGTGTGTGTGTGTGTGTGTGTGTGTGTGTGTGCGCGCACACTAACTCAGAAAACACATTCAATCTGTCCCCATTAATTCCTCACCTTTTAGGGGAAAGGTGGAGTTGCGGTGGGGTAAGGGCAGGCATTAGTTTGTCCCAAAGACTGGGAATAAGAATGCAACTTTAACTTAAGCAACATTCATTTAATTGTTTTATTCATTGACATCATGAATAAATGTGTTCTTTCTTATGTGGAAAATTCAACTTCTTTTTTGAAACCAGATTTCCCAGCTTATGGGAGATATTAAAAGACACCAGCAGTTTCTTGCAAATGTGTGAATTTTATTCCTTTCTTTTGTGAAGTCTTGAATAGAAAGTACATGATAACAAAAATTTCCTCATGAAATAGAAGCTGTTTCCTAATTTCATTTATGTGTGAAGTTTATGTGCTCTAAATCAACAGGGATGGGAGCTGCGTTGGATGCTGGAGGCAAAATGAAAGATGTGTGACCTAATTCCATTGTGAGATGTGGAAGGCTTTGGAAAATTCTCTCATTGTGTTCAGGAAATGTCTTTCTAAAGAACACAAGGAAGGATTATACCCATTGTATAGACTGGTAAATGACTACGGCAGAGAGAAGTGTAGCAGGATAAAAGTCAAAGCGGTAGAAGATATGGAAGGCATTACAGGATCCAACTCCCCACATCCAGTCCCTACCCCATGCCACCACCACCTCTTCCACCAAGTGAGAAGAAAGTCAGAGTCCATGAAATAGCCATGATTTGCTGTTTTGCTCAAAGCCACCCAAAGAGTGAGTGGAGGGCAAGAAAAAAAGACTTCAGAAGCCTTGTGATACTTGCTTCCTCCTTTACTTTAACTCTTGTACAATGCATTTATTTATTTCATACTCCTGCTCCTTCCTCTAGACTGGAAGTGTATTTATTGTGAATGTTCCAGGCCCAGCACTGAGCTTCTCTTGCAGTGGCTGCTCAGGGAATTTATACCTAGTGGAACTGAATGCAAACTTCCAATCTCCTTGACATGTACTTGCTATTCCATACTATCTAAGAACATCCAGAAGTTCTGTTCTTCAAGCATAGTTTTATAAAAGGGAGTGTTGGGCTAGGGTTGGGGATGAATACCACCAGCACTATTGGACACAGGATCACAGCAGAGCTCTTAGGGAAAACTGTGGGCACTGGGATGGTGGAATGGATAGTCTCCCATGGAGAGGTGTGCTTGGGCTGGGAAAGACGAGACCCACTGTGGGATGCCACGTAGATCAGACCCCTGCTGACTCATTATTTGGAAGGGGAAAGGAATTACTTGACCACTTTGGGGGAACTTGGCTTTGTCTTCAGGGTATCAGACTCACAAAAATGAGGAGTACATGTTACCAGGGAGTTTGCACAGCAGACTTTTCACAGCCCTGGTGGCTGAGCCAGCCTGAGTCTAGGCTACTTGAGCAAGTGAGACTGCAGGGTCATTCACAGGACACACAGCTTGTCTTTCCTCCATGGGAAATATAAGTCAATCCATCCTTCACAAGTTTTCAGACCTTTGTCCATCTGGACCATCAGGGTCAACATAGAAGTCTCTGACACCACCATATGGAGAGGATAGTAGTATTACTGTTCAGGATGGGTGCCTTGCTGACATTACTTCCATCCAGAGGCCTTCCCTGACTTCCCAGGTCATCCTTTGCATTACCAATAGCAGTCAGCACATGTCAGTGCATTCATACTTCCTTGGTCAACGCCCTTCTTCTGTGCTAGATTACCAGTTCTATGAGGGCAAGAACTATATTTGCAAGTTCACTTCCATGGACTTTGAGTCTCCTGCAAATCCTGGTCCAAAGTAAGTGCTTAAAAATACTTCTTGACTACATTTCTCTTCTTGAAGAAAAACAAATATTTTATGGCACTAGGAAGCTTGCAAAGTATGTTTTTCATATATTAACATCATTTCCCTCTCCTGCTATCTGCAGAAAGGTAAATTATTATTCTAATTTTTGCCAGTGAGGAAAATTAAGGTTTAAAGAGGTTAAGCTGTCTAGGAGTCAGGCTGAAAGTTGGAGTCAAATCTGTCCCATGCTCTTGTTATGATGTTGCATGACCTTCCTCCTTGCTCTGCACGTTCTTTTTATATTCACCAAACCCCCAAAGATAAACTTAGAATCACCAGGCCTTCCCTCCCCCACACCTGCTGTGGGATCCCAATTAATAACTGCAAAAAGCATTTGCTATTGTTCTGAGGCACTGGGAAATCAATGTGTTCATTAGCAAGCTCCCCCTCCCTGCAATCAGCTAGGAAGCCGAGGTGCCGGGGCCTGTTCTCTGTATTTCTCTTCAACCATCTGTGACTAAAAATGTTCTTTGAAATTCACTCTTCCCCACCTCTCATAATTATAATTCCATCTCATCTCTACCTCCCTTCCCCATACTAACAATAGCTCTTGCCTCTACAGATAAAGCCCTAGCATCCAGTCTACCCTCTTGAACCCCTTCAGCTCCTTCCCAGACCCTCCTTGGAGAAAAAGAGGTGGGCCTAGGTGGAATAGGGAGTTGTAGGTCTCGATTTTTGTTTAAAAGGCAAATGGGTTTGTAGACTCAGTGCTTCCTAGTCTTTCAGGTGTGGACTTCTAGCTTGTTAGTTTAGATACTCTAAAGAGAATGCAAATGACAAAAGGTTCCGGTGGAGGTTGAACCTTTGCCTATGGACTCCCAGCTTCACAGTCCCTTCTTCCCAGAGCCAACCCCATTTCCTGGGGAGCAGGCTGAAGGGTCAGATCATGCTGAATCCCAAACAATGTAAGTTTGAGGTCCATAGTATATTCTGAATTTACTTGGTCTACATAATCACCTCTACGAATTGTAAAACATTTTTTTATTAAAAAAATCTACAACAACATAACAAGCAAGACCTTTAGGAACCTAGTGAGACCCTGTTTCAAAATAAAAAATAAAATAGGGCTGGGAGGTTTAGCTCATAGGTAGAAGGACCCTGGGTTCAACATCCAGTACAAAAAGAAAAAAAAAAAAAAAGAATGAAAGAAAACAAAAGGGGGGTGGAAGACTATTGAAAAGCTGTAATTATAGCACAAAGAATACCTGAATATATTTACCAAGATTTGCCAGCTGTGGACATTCGCCACATTGGTCTCGTTCTTTTCTCTAGATACTTTTTCGTCTCTTTTTTTTTTTCTTAAACTACTTGAGAATAAGTGGACAATGTCATTATCCTCCACCATTAAATTCTTTAGAATGAGCTGGGCATGGTGGCGCACGCTTGTAATCCCAGCATTCGGGAGGCTGAGACCGGAGGATCCGGGTTCGCGGCCAGCCTCAGCTACCTAGTGAGCCACTCCGCAACTTAGTGAGACTCGGTTTCAAAATAAAGAATAAAAAATAGGGCTGGGGGTATAGCTCGGAGGTAGAATGCCCCTGAGTTCAATCCCCAGTACTGCAAAAAAAAAAAAAAAAAAATTCTTTAGAATGTCTCTTCTTACAGTTTTTGGTCCCACATATCTCATGTACTAAGCAATGTAGCCAGGTTCGGAAGGAGACAAGGCATGGCTGGAGGTGGGGGAGGGGTCACTAGGACACAGTCTTGGGGATTGCATTTGTTCTTCGCTCCCCCCACCCCCCATACACACACACCCTCTGCTCAGCTGCCAAGAGCTAAACGTTTTTGTTTTTCCCTCCTCGACCATTCCCTAAGGCTCTCCTGCCACAGTTCCTGCCTGGGAGCTGAATGATCATGGTCTGACTTCCGGAACTATGAGCCCCAAATAAACTCTCCTTACTCTAAGTTGTGCTTGTCAGGTGTTTTGGTGATGGCAGCAAAAACGCTCACTAAAACATCTCTTCTAAGAATAAGGACATTTTCCTGCCTATCCATTTGGTACATTAGAGATCTATTATCTAACATATAGTCCATATTCTGATGTCTCTAATTGTCCCCTAATATCCCTTGTACATTTCTTTCCCATCTAGAATCCAATTGGGGAACATGTGTTGCATTTAGTTATCATTTCTTGCTAGCCTGTAATATGAAACTAGGCCTTGGCCTTTTTGTCCCCACTCTACTATTACCTTACAATAGTACAAGCCACTTGTTTTGTAGAATGATCCTGAATTCGAAACACATAATTCTAGTTAGCCCCATCACTGGTGACATTAAATTTATCATCTGGTTTCCACCGTATTTCTACATTGTAAAGGTATCTTTTCCTTGTGCAATCAATCAGAAATCTGTGGGGTGCTATTTGAAACTGTATTTGAAACCATAAAAATATCCTTTTCCCCAAACAACTTTCCACACAGTGATAGAAGCATCCACTGACATATTTCCTGATTCAATTATTATAATAGCGCTTGCAAAGGAGTGCTTTTCTAAATCTGTCATTCCTTGTGTATTAGGTATTTTTTTTCTATAAAAAGAGCTTTCCTTCTCCCCCTCCAATTTTCAGTATCACTCCAGGCACATAGATTCCTTTTGGAATTATTATGCCCTATGTTATAATCTATTACTATCATTATTCTTCTTGTTGCTGCCACTGGGTATCTTGAAGGAGGAAGGAGGAAGTTTTCTGTGCTTTCTCCCAACCTCAGCCATGCGAGGCCTCACTCCTGGCCCTTCCTGTCTACCCTGCTCATCTTCAGTCCTGACAGTCCCGTGACCTTTAGTCATGAGGGATCAGGAACTGCAGCACAGTGGGCTATTTCCTTGCTTGTCTCCACACCAGATGCTGAACTCCTTGAGGGATGGGGTCACCATGCCTCCTCCCTTGTTGTGTCCCCACCTCCCAGCAGGTAGTGGGTGCTACCTGGCCATTCTGGGATGCAGCTCAGGAGTGACTGCTTCAACCTAGCGCAAAGTAGCAGTTAAAAAATTCTAGAAAATCTTCAGCAGAGGGCAAGGTTGGAAAATGCACCTTTGAAAACTACTTAGAATGTGCCTGGCCCTTGACAAGCTTATCCCAAACAGCCATATTATCTAGGAGGTTTACATGAGATACAAATAAATGTAATGGATTTTGTTCAGTCACTGTTTGAGGATCTGTCATTTGCAGCTGTATTGATATCCTAGTTAATACTTCTTTTGTACTATATGCTGTAGCTATCATGGTCATTTTTCAGTTCCCCAAACACACTATCCCAGTAGTTCTCAAAGAAGTCACCCTGAGCATTCTTAAAATGAAATTCTGGGTCAGCAGGTCTGGACTCAGGCCTGAGATGCTGCATTCCTCAGAACTCCCAGGGGAGACTACTGCGGCTGAGGGTCTGAGGACCACACCACAATTTTCACAGCCTCACCTCACACCATTTCCCAGCCGCATGCATTCACAAGTAGTGTTTCCTGCATCTCAAATCCTTGTCTTTCCTGTAGGTCCAGAAAACTTCTATCTTGCTTGGAAGCCCTGCTTAAAAGTCACCTCCTCTTTCACTACCAGTTGCCTGGGGAGAACTCCTGTTTTAGGTCCTAGGATCTATGACTTTACAAAATAATCAAGATCTGAGCTCTCACACATTCTAGTACAGAGCAAGGCTATACACTAAGGAACAAATAAATAAGACAAACAACACAAAAAACATGGAAAATACCTTGGAATATAAAGAAGGAGAGTGACCAGCACAGGGCCACTCCTTGAAGTACATGATCAGGGAGGGCCTTTTGGGGTTTTTTGTTTGTTTGTTTGTTTTTGTTTTTGTTTTCAGTACTGGGGATTGAACCCAGGAGCATTCTTTCTCAGAGCTATGCCCCCATCCCTATTTTATTTGGAAACAGGGTCTCGCTAAGTAGCTGAGGCTGACCAGGAACTGGTGATCCTCCTGTCTCAGCCTCCCAAGTACTGGGATTACGAGCATGTACCACTATGCCTGCCTGGCAGGGTGGGCTTTTTGGAGGGGAGATAATTGAGCTGAGACTTGTAAAAGAAAAAAAAAATGAAGAGAGAAACCAGCCCTATGCACAGCTGGAGGGAGGGCAGAATGAAGGCCAAGTCCCAAATGAAGCAAAAGGTGTGGATAGTCAATGGACCTAAAATAAAACCAGCATAGCTCAAGGATAGTCAGTTCTGCAAAGGTGCTCCAGCAGAAATGGGAGGAGTTGGGCCTTTGGACTCCAAGATGCAGATGCATGCATTAGAATTTCCTTGTGACTGAAATTGAACATCACTGGAGAGTTTTGAGTTGAAGAATGATCGCATTTAATTTATGTTTATAAAAGATCATTCTGGCTGCTCCATGAAAAAATGTCTGATAATAGTAGCTAATGATAAGAGGTAACATTTATTGATTGTGTTTATTATATGCCAGGCATTGCTATGAATGCTTATACATATTAACTCATTTAATCCTTGCAATAACTATATGAAATAAGTGTTATTATTCTCATGCTATCGATGAAGAAAGTGAGACAAAGAAGCATGAAGAATCTTGATCAAGTCAGGAAGTCAGGTAGCTAAGATTTTTAACCCAGGCAGTCTAGTTCTACAGTCCTTGCACTCAGGCCCTCCGCTCTGCTGCAGGAGGAAACAGGGAGGCAGGGAGGCTCCCAGGATGGAGGCTTGCAGACAAGGATGTTGCTGGCTTGGACTAGGTCTGCAACCACTGAGAAGAAAAGGGAGACAGAATTGAGAATTATTTAGGAGCTACGAATGGGGGTGAGGGGCTCAAGGATGAAGAGATGTTAAAATGACTTCTAAGTGTGCAATTTCAAGAAGATTGGTGCAGCAGCATTAAAAAGTGCAGGGAGAAAAGTGCATCTAGGGGAAAATTGAGAGATACTTGAGAAAAATAAATTGTAATGTGGCTGTTTGATGTACAAGTGGACATGATATATGACAACTGGGTCTGAGTTTGGTGCTCAGGGAGGAAGCCTGGGCCACGGCTACAGATTTGGGAGTCTGGCATGTGGAGATGTTCACTACCGTGGAGTGAGTATAAGTGAAGAATGGGGTAAGGTTTGGTATTAAAACTGGGACTTCCTGGCATACAGAGTTTGAGAAGAAAAGGAGAAGCCAGCAAAAACATGGGAAGGCACTAGCCAGAGAAGCAAAAGGAAACACAGGAGATAGTAGTATCAGGGTGGCAAAGACAGCCAAGCACACACCCAGGAGTGGAATGTGTGTTCCTGGGCAGTCAAGTGAAAGGCAGAGAAGAATCCATTCCAGATGGCCACAAGGAGGTAACAGAGTATGCCATTGTCTGAAAATATTACATTTCCCCTTCTTCCTTAGTAAGCATATCCTGGATGTGGCACAGTACTATTTGGAATAAAGATCTCATTAATATCTCTTAGCTTAATATGACCACTAAACCAGGATCTGTAATGGAAGTGTTGTAAGAACCTTCTGGTAAAGATCCTTAATAGTGCTGACTCAATAGACAATAACTCCTTTGCTCTTCCTGCTCCCTTGAATGTGACTTAGGTGGCTGGAGCCCCAGCAGCCATTGTGTACAAGAATTTATTCAGCAACATAGACTGCCCAGGAATAATAATGGACATAAAATTTTTTTAATATTATGTATTGCTCTAAGTACCTCATATATCTTGAGTTCTTTAACCCACCAGACAATCCTTTGAGATAAGAATTGCTACCCTAATTTTACATGAGGATATAAAGGCACAAAGAGGTTAAGTAACTTGCCCATGATCCCACAGCTAGAACACAGCAGAACCATTATGTAAAGTCAGGCAACATGACTTAGCTCTTAACTACTCTGCCAGACTCCCTGAGGTGAAGAATTGTGGTTATGATACATGATCGGACTGCCTGACTGTGGGCTTTTATTTTTCCATATGAAACTGTTCCAATGAGAGGAAAAAGGGCAGATACGCTCCCCAGAATTATGATCTGGCCATCCCAGTAGGATGGAGAAGGGAAGAAAAATCTACTGAGGCCTATTACTGGAGTGATCATATAGTTGGACCATGGGATCCAAATGGAGGTGGGGCAGAAGGGTACCTGGGAGGAGGGTGGACCTTGCAGTAACATCCTGAGTTCCTTTTCCCTAAATGCAGAGCTCCATCGAGGATGCTGCCTATATCCCTTCTTGTTCTAAAATTCTGCACTTCTCTTGGTGCTGAACAAATATTTGTTGAATGAATTAATGAAGAGATGTGTATGCGCACAGGCAGTACACATTTTCTCCGCAAAGGCACATATAAAATAATATAAAACACGCACATATCTATTTGCTAAGCAAATGAATATTGTGGACAAAGAAAGTACTTAAATCAGGAAACTGAAGGTAAAGGCGCACACACACACACGTATATCAATAGCATTATTTTATAATTGCATTACATGCAAATAAAGCAAAGCTCAACCACTCCCTATTATTGCATATTCCACGCTCAAATTATTGGGGCTTTGCGGCACAGCTTAGAAAGCTGCACAGGGACAGAAGCAGGGTTCCTGGAACCCTCAGAATGGCCACACAGAGCTCTAAGGCATGGACCACATATGGGAAAGGTTGCACACAGCACAGATATCTGGTGGCCGCAATTCACTAGCACAAGCACCTGGTATATTACCTATTGTAGTCTAATGGTATTCCATGAATTGCTCCACTTAAGAAGAGTGACTACATACTTGGCCCTATTCTGAACAGCATGCAGTCACACCTGCATTGACATTTCATTCAACAACAGTCCAAATATACAACAATGGTTTCATAAGATTAGATGGGAGCTGACTCCCATCCTAGTGACAGCACAGATATCACACTGTTGAAGCGCAATGCATTGCTCACCTGTTCTTGGTGATGCTGGTGGAAACAGTCCTACTGCACTGTCCATTGTGTACAAGTATAGCATGCACAATTATGTACAGTACATGATACTTTGTAATCATAATAAGTGATCGATTACTGGTTTGTGTGTTTACTATACTGTACTTTCCACTGTTATTTTAAAAGGTACACCTTCTACATATTAAAAATCTGAGTGCAGAACATCTCCATGACACCGGCCCCAGGCCACACATCTCCTGTTGACCATGTCTCTCGATTGAATAGAGGCCCTGTCCAGTGACCGACTCCTCCAACCCAGGTTGGTGTAAAGACACTCTAAAATGTTCTCACAATGATGGTGTCACCTACTGACCATTTCTTAGCATGTATCCCTGTGACAGTTTATGTATTAGCTCATTTAAACCATTCACAATCTTATGAAGTAGAGGCTCTTTCTAGCCTTTTTGTAGTGGTGAAAAAGCTGAGGCTAAGAGAAGATAGTCCCCTGTGAAATTCACAGCTATGAAACCACCAATAGAAGGATGTCAGTCTGTGTAAAATCTAAGTCCTTTCTTTCTCCCCATATATGGTGACACATGGCTCTCAGATTAAAATGCTTTTTTTCTATTTCCTTTAGCAGAGTTGTCTAAAGGATACACATTTCTGGCAGAAGTGCACCTTTGAGTCCCTGACTCTGATGACCCATTCTGCCCTGATGCCTGATCCGGATTGCTCATCCTATGCCCATACATTAGCTAAATCCATTAATGGGACAGGCTCTGCTGATGTCCTGTTCAACAAGCAGCCTTACAGCCGATTTAACCAATATAGATTTATTGCTTAACGCTAGAGAGGAGAGAGTGGGGCGAGAGAGCGCTAGCACCCCTCCCCCGTGCTGATGGGCAGCCTGCTATCCTCTCCTCCAGCAATTACTGACACTAATTAGCAGCTTGCTGTAGATCTGAGCACTGAGCTCAGAGACTGACACAGGCGCCATCCCTGCCTACCATATTCTGAGTACAGAGTCCTCAGGAAAAGCCCCTGTCGAGGGTCTGTCTTGGAAGAACTTGGCAGCTCTGAAACCAAGCCGATTAAAAGGGATGGAAAGAAGATCTGGAAAATGGCCTCACAACCAGGGTCAGTTCATCTTCCACTCTTAGCGCAGGTCTGGGCTGCCATCCTCAACAGCTCTGCTGGCGGTCACTCAGCTGGCTGCAAATCACAGAGGCATATGGCTCGGATTCCTGAAGCCAAGTCATTAGCCCTCTGACCCAGCTATCGGAATTATCATGAAGAACAAAGCAATTGGGATTCCGCCATTGTGCTACTCTCCATTCTAGGAAAGTGATTGAGTAACTAAATCTGTCCCCCCCCCTTTTTTTTTTCAAACACGTTTATTTTCCATGGTACAGAGGTACATCCAAGTTTAGAAGACATCAATGATAAGGATGGATGGGGCACCTTGAAGATAAAGGGCAGTTATTTCTAAAAAACAAGTATGGTCAGTCTGTATGCATGTTTGTTTATATAACTTTGAACCTCACTATGGTATAAAATTACAATATACCAATAAAGGTATATATCCCTTAAAAACAAAACAAAAATATGGCTACTCAAGAGTCACGGATTCTGGCTTTAGTTCTGGATCTCAGGTACTACATGAACCTAGGTGAGCTGCATTTCCACTCTGAGACTTAGTGGCCATCCTTGGAAGTGGAGAATTACTTTAAAGAAGTCCCTCCCAGCATGCACATTCTCACGTGACTCTGCCCCAGAGGTACATCATCATTTGTGCTAAAAAAAAAAAACCCAAACAAATATATTAATAAAATAAGCTCATAAAATAACATTAATTTCTAAAATAAGCTATAATTTTATAGCATATTTCTACACAGAAGAATCATAAATATGTTTTCTTTGTTTTATTTATACTGTGGAATTGAACTAGGAAAAAGACCCCATAGCTCTGAATTGAAAGAGTCAACAAAACCAAGTATAGCACTTTGGATTCTTTGGTTAAAAAAGCAATTTTTTAAAAGAGAAAGAAATTATGAAACCGTGATTGCCTTTTGCAGTTATATACCGGGTAATAAATGTTGCTGAATCTGAGTCATTTAGCAAAAAATATTGCAAAGGAAAAATATTGCAGGTTTAGTATCTTAATTATGTAGATTTTACATTCAATGAACTCTTGCCAAAATAAATTGCGTATATTATCTAAAAAGCAAATGTTAATTAAAACTGTATCTTGATAGCATGCTTGGTTCACAAGACATTCTGAGCGTATGAGATTATATGGCACACATTAGCTACAATCAACTCAGACTGAAGGTCCAGGTCATTTCAGTGATTCATGTGAAGCCAGACAGCGGTGGCTGGTCCCGGCGTCTGACAGCAGTGCCTCATATATTTATATAGAAGATGCAGCTTGATCTCAACTTATTTTTCCAGATGATCAAAGTGTCTCTGCCTGCTCCAGAGTCTCATAAATAAGACAACTGACTTGAGTTCCCATTCATTAGCTGGTTAACACAAAACTACCCAGTGATCACTGTATCCAGGGTCCAAAAATAAAATCCCTCCCAAGGAAATGAGATTAGGGTAAAGACACAGAGAACTAGAGGTTACCATATGTATCACTTGTCTTTCTCCCTCTGCTCCCCTGAGTTCAGAGGTCCCCGAGATCAGAACATCATCCATTCACCCTGATAGGTGGGTAATTGCATTCTTGAGCCACAGCATCTGGTTTCTTTTGAACATCTTCACTGCTGTGCAATGTATAAAAAGAACAAGATCCAAATGTTGCAGAATTGATTCTTCTGTCCTCTCCAAGAGGCACTGCTCCAAAGCTAGTTTAATTATAGGTGTTTAGACGCATCGAGATGAATACCTTGGGAACAACCGTTCCACAGCACTGCTCTGGCAAAGCGTGTACTTTCTTTTCTATTTTTTTCCCCGTTTCCCATTTTAACAGTCAACTGTGTGCTGCATGTAAGTGATCTGTAATCAACAAAACACTAAAATGCCATGTGTTAGGAAAAGGTCAGGGGAGAATTTTCAGACGGGAGCCTGGAGCCACATTGTGGTCTTGAATGGCAAGGCTGTCATTTCCACTAGGCTTCAAGGGTCACTTAGCTTCTGGGCTACTACCAACATATCCTGGTAGAAGCTCCAGTGTGTTCATCAAGCCACTCTCCACCTGCCTCTGTGGATCACTGAGGAATGGCCCTTGTATGCTGGCCTACAATAAAAAAAAAAAAAAAAAAAAAAAAAAAAAGTGTCTAAAGGAGTAGCAGCTATGGAAGCCAACAGACCTGGGTTTGGGCCTCATTATTACTTAGAAGGTTCTCACTATCAGATGGGAGTGATACCCCCTGCTGATATGGGCAGATGTGAGGCTTGAATGAGAGAAAAAGTGGAGCAGCATGCCAGATACTTAGCAATATGTAAGGAAAAGTATGATTCATTAATTCACCATCCATCCATCAACACAATTGGCATTTATAGAAACTTGCCTTTGATATCTCAGAGTTAGAGTCACGCACATTTGCAAAAAGAATTTTATGAGGTTAAGGAGTCATGGAATTTACCACTGAGCTGACCTAATTCAATCAGGGGCAGTGTGCCGAGGCAGGAAAGATGGGTGAAAGCTAAAAGGATGTCTCCGTTCTCTGTGTGCTGACCATATGCCTCTTTATTCATAGGTCTAATTTTTGTCCATTTTTGCTTGGGACCCCACAACCTGCATTTCCCATGTTCTCTTGCCTAGTGGCTTTTGCTTAGGTTTTGTTGATGACCAGTTCCAGCAGGGTATTGTAAGGTATGAGGAGGGGGGAAGAAGCCCCTTTCCAGCTCCCAGTGTCTGCCAGCATCTTTCAGCAGCAGTGGACAGCTAGGACCTCCAGTATCATTTGGCATTTGTTCTCCTTGTAATACAAAGCCTCTTTCTTGAGCCTGAGCACCCCTATAATGTCAGACCCCAGTGCCAATCATGAGTGTTCACTCAGCACCCTCTTCGCCAACCAGGGGCACTTTCATCAAGCCCAGGACCACAGTCTAGGCACTCTGGAGGTCCCAGCACAAGCCACATGGTACTTTCTCTTTCAACACCAGCCTCAGCAATTGCAACTTTTTGGTTTTAGCAAACTTTTTGGTTTCTCGGCTGGTCAGCATTCCCAGTGTCTTGCAGCATATCTGAGCATTAGGGGAAAGGTGGGTGCTAGAAGCATTAGAGCTTTCCTTGGTTCTGCTCAGCCTTAGATGTGGCAGCTGCCTCTTGTACTTACTAACTCTTTCAACTCTTGAAGCTATTTTACAATTAATCTCCTTTATTAAAGGCCTATGTGTGAAGTACCAACTAAGGTTTACCTTTTCCCAACTGGACTCTCACTGGTATGCTTCCTGCACAATTGAACAGGGACACTGAAAGCTGAAGGGGAGGAAGATGCAATATGTTGTTTCAATAGTTCATCTCCTCAATCCAACAATTTGACTTCTGTAAATCTTAAAAGTGACCTCCATGAAGTCCTGTTCTTCTGGCAAGCTTCACTTTTGTGTCGTCTCGTCTCAGGGTCTTCTCTGGCCTCTGAATCTAGATTATTCACCTCCCCATCCCAGTCTGGCCCTTTCTTTCACAGTGTCCATCATCATTTGCCCTTGTCAGATTTGGTGATTATGTGATTTGGTGATCATTTGGTGATTCTCTCCATAAAGCAAAAGTTCAATGACTGAAGGAACTAGATCTCTCTTGTCACTGTTTTTCAAGTACCTGGAAAAAGTCCTACCTTATACAGCACTCAAAACAAAACAACAGTTTGTTGGATGAAGGAATATATGAACAGCCAAAAGTGGTCACTGTGGTATTGCTTATGTGTAATAAAAAACTATAACTAATATATACATCCAATGTGATGGAAATAGATAAATCTATGAAAAAATCATTGAATCAATCAACTAATGTAAAAAATAATACTTATCTTAATGTAAATGTTCTTCAAAGTGTGGTCCATGAATTATATGCCTCAAAAATTATCATGTGCCTTAAAGTCATGGGCACCACCCCAATTTTTCATAAACTCTTCCAGTGATTTGTATGTGTCCTAACTCTAGAGAATCCCAAATCTAACACACAAACTGCAGAGATTTCACAATGACTTAGAAATCTCATTTTATCAAGCTGATGGGGGGAAAACAAAAATAGAAGCAACCAACCAAATACCCTAAAGCAAAACAATCATAGAATTAAATTAGATAAGTAGATACATAGGAAGGTAAGTGGACAATGAACTAATACAACATTTTTTGTAACCATGGAAAAAGAATAGAGGGAAATCCAGCAAAATATTTCCCTTTGAGAATGGTAAAATCATTACTTTGTCTTCCTCTTTCTGATTTCCTTTTTGAATTTCTGATAATGAACATGCATTTTTTAATGGAAAAACTCTGAAGCAAATTATCTTTAAAAAAGACAAAAGGCCTGAGAGATTGGGGTGGGAGACAGGGCTGATCAGATCACCCAAGCTGACCCTTCAGATTTCTTTTCTCCTGGGTTCCTTGGGCTTCTTCTTTATCATTTCTTGTCATCCATGGGGCATGTGATGCAATCATTTCCTTAAATCTTACCCCAGCTGCACAAGAACCAGAGCTTGGCTGCTGGTAAGCCATTGAAATTTCATACTTAAGACATCAAAGCTGCCAGCCTTGCTTTCAATTCTCCCCAGCTCATCTTCTTAGCAGAAAAATTTCTCGAAAGCGCTTGATCCCTTGAAGTTATTGGGCACCACATTTAGCCAAAGCCCTGCTCAGGAGAGAGAGGCAAAGTCAGAGAGAACCCACGCACCGTATATTAAAGGCTTGGGTATGTGCGTGTCATGGAGGGGAAAAAGGAAACTAGCAGCTGATCAGCTCTAAGCCTCTGGAGTCCAATTCCCAATAGTCTGTACAATTATTGTCCTGGGAGAAAGACAGAAGACCACAAGTGTGGCAGGAGTTCATTGTGAGATGTACTCTCTTTGCAGCCGAGCTGGAGTCTACTGTTATTCAGAAACAGCACAATGGCATACTGTTTGGTGCCTCCATGGAGGAGGGCTTTAGGTGAGCCTTTTGACACCTTTAAAATAGAACCCCCTCAGCTGGGCTGCTTGCTGGGGCAATGCTTCAGTCCTCTGCCAGTTTGTGAGCTGCAACCCTGTACAGAGACCTCAGGCCTTCTTCCATAAAGACAGTTTCTCTCCCAGGCAGGTGAAAGAAAATGATCCCCATTTCCTATAAAGTAACAGGCAAAAGTGCTCCCTGACAGCGAAATCTGTGCCACAACAGCCAAACCACCACCTCAGAGCAGGTGATCTGACAGGCACTGACACATTTCAAGTGCAGTCAGCAATGCCAGCCAGCCCTTCTCTCTCCCAGATGGTGAAATTACCGTAAAGAACTTGGCAGCCACCCCTTCACTGGTCTCTTGACTCCAGTTTTCCTGCTACTGTAGTCCATTTTAACATAAGGAAACCTTCCCAAACCCAGATTTCTTCAGGTTCAATACTACGAGCAATAGGGTGGAGTGTAAGTTTTATAGCCTGGCATTCATGCTCATCCCTATACAAGCTCCAACCTGGATTTCTTGATGTGTAGTAAGAGCGGCCAGTGTGTTTTAAGTGCTCATAACACACCAGGCAAAATCTCTGCACCTTTATAAGCATTAGTTTACTTCTTTCTCAAAAGAACCTTATGAAAAATAGCATCCCATCTTGCAGACAAGGAAACTGAATAAGATAGGTTAAAGATAGGTTAAACAGGTGAAGAAACTTATCTGAGGTTACACAGGTAATAAGTGGGAGAGTCAGAATGAGAACCCATGCAAGGTGACTTCATGTCCCACAAGTGAACACTTTTTTTTTTTTTTTTTTTTTTTTTTTTT